>JADRCD010238478.1:0-19882 GCA_019843815.1 Montemys delectorum
TCTGAGCAGAAATCAACAAACCTCAAGCAGTAAATAAACCAAAGAGGGCAGGAGGGGATGCAGCTCGGTTGGTAGAGTGCTTGCCTGGCTGGGCAAGATCCTAGCTCCATCCTCAGGACCCCATAAGCTACTTGAAATCCCACTGCTTCAGAGGCAGAAGCAGGAGGATCGATCATCAACTCAATGTCACCTCTGGCTACAACCTGGGCTTCATGAGACTCCAAAATGCAAAATAAAGTAAAAACTAAAACAAAAAAAAAAAAAAAAAAACCCACAAAAAATTAAAATAAAAAAATACATTAAACAAAGAAAAATAAAGAAGGTAAAGCAGCTATAGCAGAAAAGTTTTGTTGGTTTTGTTTAGTTTGGCTTTTGTTTTTTTGAGACATGATCTCTCTTTAGTTTAGGCTGGCTTTGAACTCATGATTGTCCTGCCTCTGTCTTTTGAATGCAGGGACTGGAGGCATGTGTGGCCACACACACACACACATACGTACAGACACAGACACATACATACAGACACACATATATACCTGAGAGGAGCTCTCTTAAACCGCCACCACCTGTCACTGGGAATCCTCTCTGTGAGGAAAGTGACAGCCATGGAAGCTGAGAAGCGCTGACAGAGATGGGAGCTCAGATCCCTGGGACCCATAAAAGCCAGGCAGCAGGCTTATCGGCCACCTGGAACTCAGGTAGTCACAGGCAGGGGACCCTGGCAATCTGGATAGCTAGATTACACAGATAGCTAGATTAGACAGAATTGGCAGGGTCAAGCCTCTGCCTCAAGAAATAAAATGGAGAGTGATCTAGGAAGACACCTTGCACCAAAATTGAGCCTCTGCAGGCACACACACCTCCCCTCACACACATGTGCACCCGTGTGACAAAGACATACACACATGCAAATATACACACACATATGAAGGCAAAGGAAAACCTGCCTCAGAGCGGTGAGCAGAAAAACATGTGGTTTCTACTGAGCTCTCCTACACCCTTGTACTCTTCCAGTGTGTTCTGCGGGGTACTTGGGCAGATGGAGGTGGAGAACCATGCCCTGTGGAGTCATCAGTCTGGGGTTTCCTGAGTGTGACAGTTGTTTATTCAAATGCCCAGTCACAACACAGGAGGGTCAGGGCTGCTGGGCCTCACCCTGGGGCTGGGAGGAACTCTGAGCAGAATGACCTACTAGCCGGCCTGATCCCAGATATTTAGCCAGGCCAGTAAGGCAGGATGTTAGGAGATAGACAACAAGGTGATGCCAGGGCCAGAGCAAGTGGAGGGGAAGGAAATAGCACCAACAAAGCAGCCGCCCAGAAGTACAGCCAAGCAGGGTATCGTGGGCACTTGTAGTGTTGCTCTAGGGTTTAGGAAGGCTCTCAGATCTACAGCTGAGGAACGGACAGATGGGCATACGCAATGAGGCCAAGGCCTTAGAAGGTCACACACACACACAAAAAAATGACTCAGGGACACAGGGAAACATCTGGGTTCTGCCTTGGATCTTGGAAGGTAGCCCTGAGTCACCATGTTAGATGAATGAAGGCAAGGAGAATGCTTGGCACAAAAGTGTAAGGAATACGGACGAGACAGCTGCCAGGGTGAGGGGTAGGGATGGGGGATCATGAGGACAATCACATGGATGGGACATTAGATGAATACAAATCAGAGGGAAGGGGTCAAATCTGTTTTCTGAACCTTCGACTGCCCAGTCAAGGTCTCTCTACCAAGCCCACACAGAGTCTTTGCATGACTTGACCATGGTGTCTTACTAACGCAGCAGCGGTACACAGGAGCCGCCACTGTTGGGAAAGGCTCTGCTTTCTCCTGCGGATGCAGCCCACACCTGGGCACATAGCCCACAGACAGAGGATGTGGGACTTGAGTGTCTACTAGGTCAGCCTCTGTGGCAGTCCACACAGCGCATACCTGTGAGTGGATGCCCCAGGGAACAGCTCAGGGAGAAGGCTTAGGAATCCACCTGCTATCCCTAGCAGTGGGCTAGCCCAGATCGCCCACTGAGGAGAGTGACTGTGGGAAGAGGGCTTAGCTCTGGCAGAGGACGTGATATTGGGAGAAACTGATCTTCCTGAGGTTGAAAGGCCACCCCTACACTTCAGTGGCCCCCCTGTAGGGAGGTCTCCAGAACGGATCCTTGTTCGCTGGGGTTGGAATTTCAAGAATGGAAGCTAGTAAAATCCCTTCCCCACCTTGCAGTCCTCAGGCCAGAACGGGAGAAAGGTTGATAAGCTCAGCCGAAGCTCGAAGCTAGAAGCCTGATCTGCAGGTTAGTGGACAACTACGAGCACTTAAATATGCATCTCTCCCTTGTCCATGCTTCCCACCCTGATTGCACCCTGATCCTTACCCACATCTCCTCTTTCTCCTGATCCCTCCACTCTTGGCTCCTCACTACCACACACACACATACATACACACACACACACACACACACAAGCTGGCATGTATCTTGAAGTCCTGGATGATTTCATCTCAGGCAGGCCCCTTCACAAATGAGAGGAGACAGATATACCAGGAAGCCTCACACAGTGTCACTGGGCATATGGGGCGAGTAGGTTGCTGGTTGTCTGGGTTCCCATCATGCCTTCATGAAACATTCCCTGTGCCTCAGTTTCTCTGTGTGCGAACTGAGGGTGGTCATAGCTGCTGAATGAGTGAGGTGGTTGCTTAAGTCTGTAAATGGGCTGAGTAAGTCTAGCATTTGGGATACAATAAAACAACACACAAACACTTCAAACAGTGCTCCAGGTGTGAACCAGGGCCTCCAACAGAGAGGCTTGCCCTTCATAACCTTATTCAGAACTATGGCCACCAATCTGTGTAACACCTCACACCCTCTTAACTAACTCATTCATTAGTCTGTTCTTTCTTTCTTTCTTTCTTTCTTTCTTTCTTTCTTTCTTTCTTTCTTTCTTTCTTAATTTATTATCTATATTTTGGCAGTGCTGGGGATAAAATCTAGGCCTTCAAACTTACAAGGCAAGTACTTAGTCACATCCCACATCCCTTTCTCTGTGCATGCGTGTGTGTGTGTGTGTGTGTGTGTGTGTGTGTGTGTGTGTGTGTGCGTGCGTGCGTGTGTGCATGTGTGTGTGTGTGTGTGTGTGTGTGTGTTGGGTGAGTGTTCATGCGAGTCCATGTGAAGAGGACTCACACATTGTGTACAGCTTAACCTCTGGTCTTATTCCTCAGAAGCTCTTCCTCCTCTTTTTTGAGGCAGGGTCTCTTACTGGCCTGGAGCTGGCTCAGCAAGCCGGGCTGGTTTGCTGGTGATCCCAGTCATCTACTCGTCCGGTCTCCGCAGCCTTAAGATGATACACACATGGGTCAAAGCTGTGAGTTCTGGGTTTCAAGCAGACCCTTTACCAATCAGGCTCCCATAGCTTCTCACTCAGCTGTTTTGAGGCAGGGTCTCTCCAGGCATACCAGACATGTAAGTAGCTCAGTCTGGCTTCAAATTCTCCAGATCCCTCCCTCCCACAGCTTCCCACGTGCTGAGATTACAGGTGTGCACCACCACACCCAGCCAGCCGGCATCTCACATGGTACAGTAGCCCATTTATGAACTCACACAGTAGGTGAAATTATACTACCCCACCTCGTAAGTGTACTCACTGGGAAGCTTACTGAGCGTGACTTGACCCCACATGGCAGGACACAGATGGCTAAGTCATCGGAGAATATGGCCAGAGATGTAATTGACCCAGTGAGAGAACAGGGGCTCCAGACTGGACTGGACAGTCGAGGAACAGCTGGCAAATGGTAACCACATGGGGATATAGGCCAAGGCAATCCTACCCTCCCATTTTTCAATAGAAGCCCCTAAATGCTGATATTGACTGTAACAAGTACTGTGGCAACTCTTTTGAAATTCTTTTTGTTCTTACCTGTTTTGTTTCTTAAAGACAGGGTCTCTCTATGTAGCTCTTGGCTATCCTAGAACTCATGAGAGAGAGCAGGCTGTTTCTATCTCCTGACTGCTGGAATGAAAGGGTTGCACCACCATATCTAGTTCCGTTTTTGAAGTTCTTGAATACACTGTGTGTGCCAGACCAGGCCCAGTTGCAAACAGCTAGCTTACTGTATTCTCCAGCTGCTCTCTCTGACAGACACCCCAGGTGCCTGTGGTACCTGCTGACTGAATCTGCCTTTCCAGATGTGGACTTGTCTGTCCCCACATGGACACCACCCTGCTCATTCTGTTCCTTAAGTCTTATTGTAAGTAAAACTGTGATCCCAGCTACTTAGGCGGCTCAGGCAAGAATATCACAAGGTTAAGGCCAGCCCAGGCAACTCAGTAACACCCCGTTTCAAAATAAAAAGTAAACACAGGACTAGGTATTTAGCTCAATGGTAGAACATCTGTCTAGCATGCCTGGGGCTCTGGGTTAGATTCCCAATACCATAAAAAGACAAAAACAGAAGAGAACTCAAGCTCATCTCCCCCAGCCTGTAACGTGACTTGTGGAGAAGTGTAGAGACCTGCCCAAGCCCCAGTGCTGGATCCCAACACGATGCTCTCCGCACAGTTCCAACCTCAGTGTGCAATTCTGCTTTGCAGGGTCCAAGGTCCCCTCCTAGAGGTACCTCCACACCTGTGTCAGTCTCAGCACATTTTCAGGGGTGCTTTTGCAAGTACATGGTGCCTCCAAGATCCCCAAGAAAGTAATTTGCATTTCTAGGGTGCCTTACCTGGTGATCCAAAGGCTAGCGTGTGTTACTCTAATTTTTTTTTTTTTTTAAAAAAAGACACAAGTCATGGAAAGAAAGAACCTGAACTCTCATACAAATGTCACCTGTAGTTGGGTATGGTGACATGGTCTGTCATGCCAGCACTGAGGAGGCAGAGGCAGGAGGATTGTAAATTCAAGGTCATCCTGGACTACACAGACAGACCCTATCTTCAAACACACAAACAAGTGCAAGTATATGGAAACTGTGACACCTTCTGAGGGTATATTTGGTGTCCTTAAAACCCTTCTTTTTTTTTGCCTCAATGTATTACATGTTACATGTTGGTGCTGTATAACTAGTACTCAGTTTCTCTGTTCTCTGGCTAAAAACATGTGGCTAAGTAACTGAAGTACAAGGACTCTGAGTTCAGTTCAAAAGCATTGCTATTCCCCCTCCTCCCCCTCCTCCTCTTCCCCCTCCCCCTCCTCCTCCTCCTCCTTCTCCTCCTCCTTTTCCCCACCCACCTCCTTTTCCCTACCCCTCCTCCTTCTCCTCTCCTCCTCTCCTCCTCTCCTCTTCTCCTCCTCTCCTCCTCTTCTTCCTCTTCCTCTTCAAGAGAGTCTCTTTACATAGCCCTGGCTACCCTGGAACTCACTATGTAGACCAGGCTGGATGCTCACAGAGAACCTCCTGCCTTTGTTTCCAGGTGCTGGGATTATTTTCTTTATTCTATGTGTTTGTGTGTGTGTGTGTGTGTGTGTGTGTGTGTGTGTTCGTGGGTGCACTTGTGTTAAGATATTATGCCACGCATGCTGTGGAACTCCTGTAGAGGTCAGAGGACAGCTTTGAGGGATTGGTTCTCTTTCCATCATGGGTTCCAGGGGCAGAACTCAGGCTGTTACCCACTGAGCCATCTCATCTGTCTACCTGGCTCAGTTTAACACATAATTTTTCCCCCAATATTGACCCCCAACTGGGAGCATGCTAAGCGAGACTCTGCTACTGAGCTGTATCCCCACCTAAAAAAGTGGCATCCTAGGAAGCAGCACAATAAAACCAGTGGAGGAGAGACATATTTGAGCCCAGGTACACATGCACTAATTGAGGTTACCCAGGCTTTTCTGGCATCGAGAGACAGCAAGCGCGTTGGCTGGACCTGGTGACCCTTGTACCCAACAGGAACTGAACCGACTTCTCCTCGGCATCTGAATCCATTTGGCAGACTTGGTACATGCTGAGACCAGACTGTAGCGAAGAATTACAAAGACAGTGACCTCAGCAAGTCTGAAGCAACATGATTAGAGCAGAGGGCAGTGGAGAGAGAGGACACCTGCGAGCAAACGAGCACACGCATGCCAGGCAGCTTGCAAAGCCTAGGAGTGCGGCAACCCGAGGGGATCGGCATTCAGGGCAGAACATTTGTTTCCAGAGGTGACCTGTAAGATGCTATGTGGACAGAATAGCCTGTGGCCTCAGTTACAGGGGTCAGGGATACATTCTAAACTTTATCATTGAGATAGTAATTCACTTTGGAAAACCATAATTATCACATTCCTTCTCCACTATAAACGGGCATTGTTAGTTACTTTTCTCATTGTTGTTATTACGAAATACGAGGAGGGGTGGGGGTTAGGGGGTGGCTCAAGGGTTAAGAGTCTTTTCTGCTCTTTCAGAGGATCCAAGTTTGATTCCCAGCCCCTATATCAGGTGGTTCACAACTACCTGTAGCTCCAACTCCAGGGGGATC
The DNA here is from genome assembly GCA_019843815.1 of Montemys delectorum. Taxonomy (NCBI): domain Eukaryota; kingdom Metazoa; phylum Chordata; class Mammalia; order Rodentia; family Muridae; genus Montemys; species Montemys delectorum. The sequence goes on from JADRCD010238478.1 coordinate 6,443, forward strand.
CTAGACTTCTCCCCTGTATGAGAAATTGTACTCACATGGACATACCCATACACTGACAGACACACATACACATAATTGAAGATAAAAATAAATCTTATTTTTAAAAGGTCTAAAATATCCATTAAAAAAAAAATCAGACAAAAGCAACTTGACAGAGGAAGGTTTTATTATGGCTCACGGTTGTAGGTGACCCTGTCCACCAGCCAAGGCAGCCATGACAGCTGAAGAATGTCTGGTCACATTGCATCCACAATCAGGAAGCAGAGAGTACACAGGAAGTTGGACTGAGATGTAAAACCTTGAGGTTTACCTCCTGTGGCCTACTTTCTCCAGCAAGATTCCACCTCCTAAAAAGTTCTACAGTCTTCCAGAATATTGCCATCAGCTGAGGATCAAGAGCTCAAATCCATAGACATTTCACACTCCAATCACAACAGAAGTAAAATAGAACTTTGAAGCTAGTAAGTGCTTAGAATAAGACCTGACATCACATGCAGCACTTAACATAGGCAACCCTCTTCTCACAGTGAAGTGGGTCCCACGACTATTTCCACTCTTCAGGTAGAGAAGCTGAGGTTTGTAGAAGTTTATTTATTTGTTACTGACAGAGAAAGATGAGCAGAGAGAGAAGTCATCTTAAGGAGTGGGAAAAACTTTAAGGTAATGCTGGAAACACCTTTATTTTAAATACTTACTTTACTTCAGTTATATATGTGTATATCTGTGTACCGGCATATGTATGTGTGTGGGTGCTTATGAAGGTTGGAGGCACTGACTCCCCTGGACCCGGGCTTACAGGCCACACGATGTGAGTGCTGGAAGCCAAACTTGGATCTTCAGCAAGAACAGCAAGTGCTCTTAACCTCCAAGCCATTTCTCTAGCCCCTGGAAAGATCTTTTAAAAAGCAAATGGACACCAAGCTGGCCAGAGAGGAAAGGCATACACAGTGAGCAGAGATCAGGTTACATCAAGGCCCAGAAACAGGAAATGAGCTGGCGAGCTCGGTGGGATTAGCTTGGGAGAGTCAGAGAGAAGTTGGACAGTGAGTGGTGTGTCATCCTGAACTTTGAAAAGCAGAATCACGTGACCAGATCTGTTCGGTGAGCTGATGATTTCATTGTGTCTTTTAGAATCAAAGCTTGCCATTAATTATGGCTCCAGTCCTGTCTTCATTCTGTCACCCCCCCCCCCCCAAAATCCCCCCTTTATTGCTCTAGTGTACTATGGTTTTGCTATTTAAATCCTCCTTTGAAGGGCGAGGCTTCTACCTACCTATAGGCACACACACAAAACCTTAGAGAGGTGCAGGCCAGAGGTGGGAGCAGCAGGGACCTCAGAAACAGGTAGAGTGAACCAACAGCAGCCAGAGGAGAGTCAGAGGAGGGAGCAGCTGGTCCGAGTGTCACATGTCCCTAGAGGTTAAATTGGATGAGGACTAAAAAAAGACCCAGGGATTGAGTGATGAGAGAGAAGGTCACCGTGTAAGTGTCAGATAAAGAAGCGCAGGCAGAAAGGGCAGACTCCTAGTCCAGCAGTCTGCAAAGGGAAAGGGCAAGTGTGGGGTGACCCGAAGGGAGAAGGCTTTGACGGCACTCTCTCTGGTGGAGAGTTGTGTGGGGGTGTGGGGGTGTTGTTCTTTGTGTATGTACAGAGTCTCCTATAGCCCAGGCTGGCCTTGATCTGATCCTTCCGTGTATGTGTTGTGGATGCTGTAGCAGCAGCTGACCTTTAACTCCTAATCTCCCTGCCTCTGCCTCCCAAATGCTGGTTTGTATTGCAGTGTTTTATTTGTAGGGGGTTGGGGGTGGGGGTGGGGTGGGGTGGGGGTGGGGATAGGGGCGGGGGCTGTGAACAGGGATGGAAAGAGAAGCTTCTGTCAGGGAAAGCATTCAGGGACCGACGAACCTGGATATGGGCTTTCGCCTCAGATATGAGGAGAAAGCAAAAGTCTATATGTTGAGGTTTCCCTGGGAATGGCTGAGAGATGGGAGCGCACAACCAAGAATCTTGAGAAATGGGTTCAAATCCTCTCCTCTGCTCCAAATATTGGAAAAGCCACTGGCCCGGCAGCCACAGAATCCTGACACTTTATCCCCCTTTGTGTATCTATGGGGGCCTTCCCTTCTCAGGGTTTTGCTTTTCCTGCCTGAGAAGCCTGGTGGGGTGAGGCACCCTGGTGGGTAGGATGGCGGAGGAGGGCAAGCCAGGGCTTGGTGATGCAGACTTCCACGTGCTGACTCCAGCTTCTCATAAGAGCCGGGCTCCCTCCCATTAATGGAACGGTTCCTGTCCCACCTGTTTTCTGATCACACTGCCAGGCGCGTTCCAAAGATGAACTCAAAAGGAGTGTATATCCCAGAGGAGGCTTGAAAAAAAAAATGTAGCACATGGGTTGGGAGAGGCCGGTGGCAGCCACAGGCACATGGGTCATGCTGCTTGTCCTCACTGTTACACAATCGCAAGGACCGCAGTGAGTCACAACGGCAGAAACAGCTCCTCAGAACCTCTGCCTGCCCCAGGAGCCCAACACAGCCCTCTGCTGCCACGGCCTGGCACAGGCAGACTGCCTGCCTGGAGACTCAAAGCTCACTTCCCTCAGGCCCCCCAAATACTCCTCTGACACAGCAGCAGGGGCAGCAGCACTGCAGCGTCCCCCTGAGAGCTGAGAGCTGCCGAGGGGAATCTCAGCAGCTGTGCGTTGGTTTTGAATGTTCTTTAACAAGCTCACAAAGGCATACATTGAATTTTGATCATTTTTACACCCATTTCTATCTCTCAGAACCCTCCCCTTCCCACTGAACCCCTCCAACTTCCTAACGACTTCCCCTCCTACTTAAAAAAAAAATTACATTTAGTTATTACTTTGTACACATGTGTGTGTGAGAGAGAGAAAGAGAGAGAGAGGTGAGAGTGTATGTGTGTAAGAGAGAGACAGAGACAGACAGACAGACAGACAGACAGACAGACACATACACACACACACAGAGAGAGAGAGAGAGAGAGAGAGAGAGAGAGAGAGCACATGCACACACGTTCACATGTCAAGGTCAGAGGACAACTTACAGGAGCCAGTTCTCTCCTTCTGATATATAAGTCCTGGGGATTAAACTCAGTTGACCTGGCTTTCTGGAACTTGCCTTTATTCACTGAGCCATCCCAACACCCTCACCTTACCTTGGAGAGATGTGTGTATGTGTGTGTGTGTGTGTGTGTGTGTGTGTGTGTGTGTGTGGGTGTGGGTGTGGGTGTGGATGTGGGTATCCCACTATGTAAAGTTATGTGAGCATGGGAAGAAGAAGAAAATCCCAGCACTTCAAAGCTAAGAGATTAGGCAAGGCATGTTGGTGAATGCATACTTTTAATTCCAGCAGAGGCAAGGCAGGGGGGTCTTTGTGAATTCAAGGCCAGCATGAGCTACCTAGCAAGTTTAAGGCTAGTCAGGGTTACATGGTGAGACTCTGTCTCAATAGGAAAAAAAAAAATGTGATTCAAAGATGAGAGAGTTGCCAGGCGGTTCCTTTAATCCTAGTACTTGGGAGGCAGAGGCAGGCAGATTTCTGAGTTCGAGGCCAGCCCGGTCTACAGAGTGAGTTCCAGGACAGCCAGGGCTGCTACAACAGGGAAACCCTGTCTCCAAAAACCAAAAAAAAAAAAAAAAGATAAGAGCATCTTTAGAGTTCTTAGACAGACAGGAAGCTGGCAAGGAGGCTCATAGCTGTAATTCCAGCACTTGGTGGGAAGGCTGAGGCAGTGGAACTGCCATCTCCGCCTACATAGTAAGTTTCAGGGCAGCCTGGGGGATAGCATGAGACTTTTTCTTTAAAAAAAAAAAAAAAAAGCTCCAACCAAAGAGACAAAATCAAAACCAGGTAGGAAGCCTCAAGCCCAGCGTCCAGTGAGCAACAACTGAAGGCCACACAGTGAGACAGAAGCAGAGCTGGGCAATGCTGCCTTACATCAGGCTGGGAGCCGCTGGCTCCCACTCCACTGGCACCTCACAGCCCTGGCAGAGAAATCCTACAGAGACTGGTGAAACTGGAAGCAGTAGAGGTCCTGGCCTTGGAGTGAGCCAAGAGATAAAATATGCTAAAATCTATAATCTAAGCTCTAGAGGTTCCCCAGGGACGTCTGAGAAGGAGCAGTGCCTGCCCATGTCCACCTCCCAGAAATTCCATAGGAGCCATCGACGTAGCTGACAAAGAACTGTGGATGGGGAAGTTCTTCTTAGGGCCACACTCTTCCTGCCTGAGTAAACCTGGAAAGGTTTTCTCATACTCTCCAAGTTCCACTCAGAAGAGCCAGGTGTGGTAGCTCTCACCATTAATCCAGCACTCAGGAGGCAGAGGCAGGTGGAATTCTCATAACCGGAACATTTATAGAGATTGTATATGGAACCAGGTCAGATCCCAAATCTCGTCTGTGCAGATGTGCTTTTCTCATAGACATGTTATCCAAGTTATCTGAGTCTCCATCACCTCGCACATATGATAAGATAAAAGCTATAGGTTGTTGTGAAATCACCGAGATAATTTGTGAAAAGTGCTGAGTACAGTTGGTGCCTGGTACAAGATCTTTTCTGGGCCTCTGCCTGATGAATGCTGACATTCCTGTATGAGAACACTGGAATGGTCACATCCCATGGGTGCTGTCTCTGGATGTAGCCAAAGGTAGAGGACTGCCATGCTGGCTAGCCTTAGTGCCAACTTAGAGTCATCTGAAAGAGGGGACCCACAACTGAGGAAACACTTCCGTAAGAGCCCTCTTTAAGTCATTTTTAATTACTGATTGATGTGGGAGGGCCCAGCCTTTTGTGGGTGGTGCCATCCCTGGGCTGGTGGTCCTGGGTTCAATAAGCAAGCAGGCTGAGCAAGCCACGGGGAGCAAGCCAGTAAGCAGCATTCCTCCATGACCTCTGCATCAGCTCCTGCCTCCAGGTTCTGACTCTGAGTTCTTTCAGTGATGGAATGATGTGAAAGTGTAAACAGAATAAGCTTTCTTCTCCAAAGAAAGATTTTTTGATCATGGTGTTTCTTCACAGCAATAGAAACTCTAACTAAGACAATTGTTGAGGAGGCAAATCAGATCCCCTCAAAAGTAAAAGTATCACTTGCTAGCCCAAAACTCTTGGGGGGAGTGGCAGTATATATGCATACATACAGTTAATGCATGTGTAGGCTAGAGCTTAACCTTGGGTGTCACTGCCACCATGGTTAATTTCATCTAAGAGTTCATCTAAGTGGATGGTTATAAGAGAAATATTTATTCATGTAACTGTTCTGGTTGGACATGTTTAGCTTTTGAGACCAGGCTGATCTCTCTATGTAGCCCAGGCTGGCCTTGGGTTCATGGCAATCTTCCTGCTTCAGCTTCCTGAGATATGATCTACCAAACCTGACTTGTATTTGAATATGTTTAAGGCTTATATTCTAGGAAAGAAGGGCCAGCAAATATTAACAATAATAGAGAGGCATTAGATGAAGCCTGCAGGCAGCAGAAAACTTGGAGCAAGGGGATGGCCTGAAAACAATGGGTTAAATCTGGATATTAAGCAATGACACTCACATATCTTCACCCTGCTTGTTTCCAAACGTGCTGGACACCGGGTCCAGAGAAGTGAAGCAAAGGAGGAGAAACAGCTACAGATCCTACAGCTACTAACGTCTGAACGCATCTCAGTGTAAAAGTCCCACTGGCGTCCCAGTGTCCTCTAGTGTCTGTCGTTGTGATAAAAGACCCTGAGGAAAACAACTTAGGGAAAAGGGGGTTATTTGGCTTACAGTTCCAGGTCACAGTGTCATGGCAGAGAAATCACAGTGGCAGGAGTTTGTAGTACCTACTCATATATCACACCCACAGCCAAGAACAGAGAGAAATGAATGTGTTCGTGCTTGCTTGCTTCCACTCAGCTAGATTTCTCCACTTTTACCCAGCCCAGAAAATGATGTCATCCACTGCGGGCAGGCCTTCCCATTTCAGTTGATATAATAAAAACAATGCCCCACAGGTAACCTGATCTGGACAATTCCTCATTGAGATTCTCATCCCAGCCGATTCCAGGTTGTGCCAAGCTGACAATTACAGCTCAGCATCACTGGTGTCCTTGTGTCCCTTTGCTGCTCCCCTCATCGTGTTCCAGGGCAGTCATCAGTCTTCCTTCTGTCACTCTAGATTAGTTTGTATTTTTGAGAACTTCATAGAAATTCAATCATATCAACATGTACTCCTTTAACCTGGATTCTCTCATTCAGCATAACTATTTTACAATATGACCATCTGGGGACGACATTTAACTTTCTTTTTTTAAAAACAAAAGTTTTGAGCCCGGCGTGGGGCTGCCCACCTGCAATTGAAGCCATTCAGGAGGCTGAAACAGGAGAATCTCTAAAAGTTTGAAGCCAACCTGGGCTACAAAGTAAATTGAAGCTAGCCTGGGCTACATAGCAAGACTCTGTCTCAAAAAACCAAAACTACCAAAAACTAATTAATTCATTAGCATCCTTTGCTGTCTGACCTGAAATTCATAGTTAAAATAACATATCAAAAATTTTGTTTAAAAATTACAGTAAAGAAATGAGGAGACGGAATCCTGTGTGCAACGCTTTCTGTAGACTCATCAGGACGTAAGTTCACATCCCAGCACCCACACCAAAGACAGCAGGCAGGTCTGTAACACTGGCATTCAAAGGAAATGAGACAAGCCAACTTCCAGGGCTCACCGGGCAGACAGACTAGCTAAAACAGCAAGCTTTGGGTTCAGTGAGAGACCCTGCCTCAAAGAATAGAGCAGAGAGCAACAGAGGAAGATATTTAACAGTGATCTCCAACCTCCACATGCGCATGCCCAGGCAAGTATACTGGCACATGTGCGTGCGCACACACACACACACACACACACACACACACACACACACTAGTGCACACACAATGAAACTGCCCTAACAAAGGAGAAGGAAAAGAAAAGAAATTTATGATATAATGCAGGTGTTTCACTGCGTGAGCTGTACATTCTGGACAACATAATAAAGTAATTAGTTTCATCATCTTGCAGTGATTAAATTCAAGACAAATTAAAGCTACGCAACTGAATAACTTCCAAAGCTTCCTCACTATACTGAGTTTGTGGGTTTCTTTCTTTCTTTTCTCTCTTTTATTTTTCTTCTGAGACAGGGTTTCTCTTCCTAGCTCTGGTTGTCCTGAAACTCACTTGGAAGACAAGGCTGGCCTTGAATTCACATAGATTCTCCTACTTCTGTGCCTTGTGTGCTGGGATTAAATGTGTGTGACACCATCCTGCATGTTGTGTTTCTTATACCAAATTTTTCATCTCAGAAATGAAGAAAGAAAGAGAGAGAGAGAGAGAGAGAGAGAGAGAGAGAGAGAGAGAGAGAGGAAGGAAGGAAGGAAGGGTAAAAAGAAACTCTTTTAAATCCATGCATTTGAATTCTCTGAGAAAAGGAGGCATTTACACACAGGTACCAGGATATTTAACCACCAGCATTGCTGTCAACAGTGGCAAGTTCTTCTAAATCCTGACAACCTTCAGTTAAGCTATAGATGCTTGTCTCCAGTCTCCCTTCAGTTTAAACAGTAGTTGCATTCTTTACAAATCTAGAGGGAGATGCTGGAGAGATGACTCATCTGTTAACAGTGGTTGCTGCTCTTGTAGAGAATCCAAATTTGGTTCCCAGTGCCTACCTGGTGGCTCACAGCCATCTGTAACCCCTGCCCTAGAGCAGCAGTTCTCAACCTGTGGGCCGAGACCCTTTGGAGGGTCACATTAGCTGTTTACAGGGGTTGCATATCAGGCATCCAGCATATCAGATACTTACATTGTGATTATTAATAGTAGCAAAATAACAGTAATGAAGTAGCAATGAAATAATTTTATACTTGGGAGTCACCACAACATTAAAGGAACTATATTAAAGGGTCGCAGCATTAGAAAGGTTGAGAACCACTGCTCTAGAGGATATGGAGCCTGAACACGTACACATGACGGCAAACACTCATACACAATAAATAAATAAACAAACAAACAAATACATAAATAACAAATCATTTAAAAATCACAGGGTATGCTAAGTGTATATTTTAAAATTATTTGTATCTATATATAAAGCAGATTCAATACCATGTATAATTATAAAAGGAGTTGCTCATGCAAGCAGCTGTAATTAAATTCTGTAGGTCGCAAACCCCAAGAAGAAAAGGAAGCAGGAGGGGAGTTTTAGGGGGAATGAAAAGGGGGTTCAGGAGGAATGGGAGGGAGATAACAGGGGAATGGAGGGTATATGTGATCAAAATACATAGTATACATTCATGAAATTATCAAAGAATCTCTCCTAAGTTTTGCTTTCAAGTATTCTGTCTGCAAAATTCCAGACTTTCCTTGGTTCTCTATTAAACAACATTTATGTGGTCATAAAATATAAATACCACAATTGGATTAAACTGCAGCTTGATGTAGTTATTTTGGCAGAAAGAGGAGTCAGAAATGGTGAGCGAAAGCAGGAAAGTCCTCTCATATGAGGAAGACTCAAGCAATCATATATACATATCATATAGGGAAAAAATAGGACTAGAAAAGATGGAAGAGAACTAAAATATAACCTAGGGTCCAGCAGCCACACTACTGAAGATCTAACCCCAGAAATGAAATCAGCATATCAGAGACATCCAGTGCAGCACTCTGATAAAAGCTGAGAAATAGAATAATCATAATTGTCTAACAGCAGGTGAGTGGCGGAAAGACTGTGTGTGGTATGTCTATGCAATGGAATACTACTTGGTCATAAATAAGGATGTGATTCTGTCATTTGTGGTGATGTGAGTGGGTCAGGAAGGCATTATGTTAAGCAACATACATAAATACAGTATTGTTCAAATAAGGTATTTGTTTTTACAAATACTATACGATCGCTATTATATGTAGAATCTAAGAAGCTGGTGTGTCAGACACTCTCACCTAGTAAGATATTGGTTAACAAAGATTCAGGGGTTAGGAGTTAGGAGCAGGGCAGAAGAAAGGGTGAAAGTTCCCAGGGTTTGAACTCGTGTCTTCAGGCTTGCATGCTGTCTTAGTTAGGGTTTCTATTGCTGTGATGAAACACCATGAACAAAAGCATCTAGGGGAGGAAAAAGTTTATTCCCTCTTACACTTCCAAGTAACAGTTCATCGCCAACACAAGTCGGGGCAGAAACTTAGCAGGGCAGGAACCTGGAGGCTGGAACCAAGACAGAAGCCATGGAGAACGGCTGCTTGCTGGCTTGCTTTCATGGCTTGCTCAGCCTGCTTTCTTGTAGCAAGCACCCAAGACCGCCAGCTCGGGGTGGCCCCACCCACGGGGAGCTTGTCCCCCTCATCCATCAAGAAAATGCACCTAACTAAGCATAGTAGTACTTTTAATCCCAGCACTGGTAGGCAGAGGCAGACAGATCTCTCAGATTGAGGCAACCTGCTCTACGTATGAGTTCCAGGCCAGCCAAGGCTACATATAGCGAGACCCTGTCTCAAAAAGAGAAGAAAAAAAAAAAAGGAAAAAGGAAAAAAAGGAAAAAAGGGGGAAGGGAAGGAAGGGGGAAAAAAAGAAAGAAAATATTTAAAAAGAGAGAAAATGTACCACAGGCCTGCCCATAAACCAATCTGGTGGGGGCATTTTCTCTATTGGCATTATCTCTTCCAAAATGACTCTAGCTTGTGTTGAGCTGACATGAAGCTAGCCAGCCCTCATGACAAGCCCTTTAACCACTGAGATCTCCTGCCAGCCCCTAAAATTTTAAATTAGATGTTTCTGAGTGCTCTTGTCACAGGATATGATAAATGTATGAATGATCAATCAGTATGCCGGCTACCCTATACAATAGAGTACTATGACAATGTGACCTTGACCCAATATACCTATGTATGCATAGTTATTATATCTTAAAAATGCAGTTATTATATCCTCATTAAAACATACAGAGATTGCATACGTATATGTATATATAACATTTTTGAGCCAGAGTCTCATTATATAGCCTTGGAAGGACCATATTCGATATGTAGACCAGGCTGGCCTTGAGCTTACAGGGCTCCATTTCCCTCTACCTATTGAGTGCTAGGTGGGATTTTAGGTGTAGCAAGCACACCCAGTTCATGCGGTACTACATATAAAACCTTAAAACTGCTGGGTAATCATATCATATTCCTTTAACTCTGGCACATTTTCCTTTTTTTTTTAAAGACAGGGTCTTACCATGCAGCTCTGGCTTGCCTGGAACTTGCTGTGCAGACCAGGTCTCAAACTCACAAAGATCTTCTGAAGGCAAGGGCTAGGAAAAATAAGAGTATAGATCTGGCCAGGCGGTGGTGGTGCACTCCTTTAATCCCAGAACTTGGGAGGCAGAGGCAGGCAGATTTCTGAGTTCGAGGCCAGCCTGGGCTACAGAGTGAGTTCCAGGACAACCAGGGTGATCCAGAAAAACCCTGTTTTGAAAAACCAAAAAAAGAAAAAAAAGAAAAGAAAAAGAAAAAAAAGAGTATAGATCTGGCAGGTGTCACCTGGTTTCTTTATAAGCCCCCTGAGGGGCAAGAGAATCAGAAGTCAAGGTCATTCTCGGCCTCGGACCTGGGCCATATGAGACCTTGTCCTGGAAAGGGGTTGGGGAGGAGCAAAAATCCAATCTAATGAAAAAGACTTAAGAGGATAGAGTGGTAAAGGACCCTTATAGACCCACTATGGTCATTCTCTCTCTCTCTCTCTCTCTCTCTCTCTCTCTCTCTCTCTCTCTCTCTCTCTCTCTCTCTCCCTCTCCCTCTCCCTCCCTCTCCCTCTCCCTCCCCCTCCCCCTCTCCCTCTCCCTCTCCCTTTCTCCTCCCTTCTTCCTCTCTCCTCTGTCTTTTCTCATTCTCCCTCCTCTTCCCTCCCTCCCTGCCTTCCTGCCCGCCCGCTCCGTATTCATATTCTGCCAGGTCACCAGGAGCAGGAAGCTACTTTCTCTATTATGCAAGCAACAAAAGGATGAGTGGTTTCGATCATGAGAGCTGATAACTGTCCAGGGCAGAGAAAGCCTGGGCCTCCGAAAGCTTTAAATTACAACTTGGATGGCACTGATCCGAGTTCCCGAAGCTGCAACTGGGACACAGAGAAGCCTCAGAAGAACACAAAGAAGGACCTGGAGTCAGATTAAACAAAGATTCCCTGCTACTGAAGCAGATGGGGTCGGCAAGGGAGGCAGATTGAGATAGATCTATCTCTTTAAAGCTTGCTCTAAATGGCAAGACAGTTGCCTTCTAAGTGGGGTGAAGATTAGAAAGTATCTCATGGTTATTCAGTTTCTAATGGAGAGTTTTATTTTTGGCAGGAAAATAAAACCGCATGTGGTTGTGTGACGTGGATAAGCGACTCAGCCCTACTTAGGAGAGACTAACCTTCTTGGACCACAGTTAAGGGCCCAGTGGCCCGGTCACATCATGGCAGCCTTACTAGAGCTGTAGACCTAGTGTCTAGGAAGAGTGTGTCACCTAAACCCAGGACTTGGTGAGAAACAGCCCATTCCTACCTCAGCCATGTGCACACTTTATCTCAGCTGTTTTGACTCTGTAGACTATATGCTGTGGCCCAGATGTGTTTCAATAGCTAGCTCATGAAGCCCCATAGAACATGACAGCCATTGGTGTGCAAGGGTAAGGGGGCAGGTAATTAAGCCCTGGGTCTCTTACCCAACTCTAGACAACTCTGAACATCAAACACATTTTAATCACTATCTATGGGACGGACCGATTGAGGGCACAGAATAAGATCAGTGGCAAATTTCCTCCCCGTCCAATCCTGTCCAATCTTGTTTCTTCTCTTCTTCTCTGAGTTCAGGCACTGATCAAGAACTCTCTGTAATGAAGGTCTGAGAATCACCATAGGGAAGAAGGGAAGAAAGAGGGAAGGGAAGAGATCCAAAGAGATGGCTCACTGGTTAAGAGCTATCTAAGTGGCTATTCTGGAAGAGGATCAGGGTTCCATTCCCAGCACCCAGAAGCAGCTCACAGCCATTTGTAACTACAATCCCAAGGGATGTAATGATCTCTTCTGACATCCATGGGTATGCATAATACACACACATAATATACACACATACACATAATACACACACATACACCCATGTAAAACATGAATGAGCTTAAAATAAAAAACATCTTTTTTTTTTTTTTTTAAGGAAAGGAAGGAAATGTTTGATATTTTAGAAAAATCAATAAGCCAGAAACTAATTATTTTTGCAGAAGTCTTGCCAGACTTGGGTTGATTTTTCATTTCTTTCTTGTTGTTTGTTTGAGACAGGATCTTCTGTAGCCTAGGCTAGCCTCAGAGTCATTACTTAGCCAAGGATGGCCTTGAACACTGGTGTATACCACAACATCTGGTTTCTAATTCCTTTTCTTATTTCTTTTTGTTGTTATTGTTGACTGCACACTAAATAATTATGTAAAAAATGTAAGCACCTATCTTATAATCCATATGTTGGATAATAAATAAGTATAGATGGGAAATAGCAATGTAAATAAATATTTTTAGCATCAACAACAGAAACCTCATCCAATAAGAACACTCACTGAGCATTTTTTGGAAGCTTAGGAGAGGAAAGAGCTAACTCAAGCATCTTGAATTATTTCTATCCCTTAATTTCTGGAGACAGAAATTAAGCAAGAAGTAAAATCCTGTGAAGATTTTTTTGGGGATTCTGCTAAAACACACACACACACACACACACACACACACACACACACACACACATTTAATGGAATCACATGAGCACACACACGTCTTCTGAATGAACACCTCTGTTCTGGTTTCTTCTTCTCTGCTTCCTGAATGTTGCCCACTAAGATTCTGAGAACTGTGTGCTCTGAGGTGTGTTGTTCTACAGAGCCCCTGGCTCCCTTCTGGGGATCAGCCCAGGTCCACACACAAACACACCTTCCTACTCACTAATGACGACTGCTTAAAACATGCAGGACAGGGAACTGGGAAAAGGGGAGAAGGCAGCCTCTCGTTGCTAGATTCAGTTTCATTTGTTGTAATTTTATTATTATTTTAAATTACGCATACAGGCTGTGGGTATGTGTACATGATTGCAGGTATGCACAGAAAGCAGACGGAGCTGATATTACAGGCTGCTCTGAGCCTCCTGATATGGGTGCTAGAAACCGTACTTGGGGTCTCTCTAAGAGCAGTCCTCACTTGGTCACTGAGCCATCTGTCCAGACACTGTTGCTTAGTCTCTTAATAAACACATGTATTATTTATGTATGTGTGTGCATCACATACATGCATGGTACCACAGAGGCCAGAAGAGGGCATTGGATTCCCTGGAACTGGAGTTATCGGATGGTTGTTAGCAGCCATGTGAGTTCTGGGAATCAAACTCTAGCCCTCTGCAAAAGCAGCCAATACACTTAACCATTGAGC
>JADRCD010238479.1:0-28523 GCA_019843815.1 Montemys delectorum
ACCCATGTTTGCTCTTTGGTTGGTGGTTCAGTCTCTGGGAATCACCAAGGTTCAATTTAGTTGACTCTGTTGGAGTTCCCGTTTTCTTAGAGCCTCTCAATCCTTTCCCCAGGTCTTTCATAAAACTTCAGAGGTTTAATATTTGGCTGTGGGTCTTTGATTCTGTTCCCATCAGGTGCTGGATATAGCCTCTCAGAGAACAGTTATGTTAGGCTCTCCTAATATAAGGCCTGTAAGGTTAGCAGAGTATCCTTAATCATGCCAGGGATTAGTTTTTGCCCATGGTATGGGTCTTAATTTGTGCCAGTCATTAGTTGTCTATTTCCTCCTTCTTCACTTCATCTTTGTCCCTGTTCACCTTGTGGGCAGTATACATTTTAGGTAAAAGTTCTGTGGGTGAGTAGCTATCCCTATTATTTCACTGAGACTTTTGCCTGGCAGCAGACGGTGGCCACTTCAAATGCCACATCACCCACTGCTAGTAATCTCAGGTAGAGTCACTCCCATAGACTCCCTGGGGCCTCTTCTTTGTATAATTTCTATACTAGAGAATTGTTGGATGGTGAAAGGAAGTCTGTATTCTTGTTGAGTGAGTCTTATTCCAGAGACTATGGAGAAAATTCTACAAGGGATGAAAGAGTAAAAAGCTATGCCCCCAGACACAGACACCTGACACTTCAAGTCCTCCAACTCCATTATCCTGTGGCTATACAATACCACAAGCTCTCAGTATTCTGGCTGGATTCCATTCCCACACTCACCTGACCACAACTAGGTATGCATTGCCCCTGGGAACAGAAAGGTAGCTCACTACAAAAGTAGCTGCTTGAACCCTCCTCTCTCTCTTACTCCTAACTTCTTGCTCTTACTCTCACCTCTTGCTCTCCTTCTCCCCCTTCTTACTCCCCTCTCTCCACATGGCCATGGCTAGTCTCTACTTTTCTATCTTCTCTCCTTCTCTCTCTTTCTACAGTAAATATCTTAAGACAATGGACTGCTTCCTTTCATCAAGATTCACAGTGCTGGAACAATGGCTCAGGCCTTCCTCTAAAGAGGCATATGTCTAATCTCCTGCAGGAAGGTCTTCCAGCTTTTCTATACATGAGATTGGATGAAAGACTCTCACCCCATGCTCATGTGGGAACCATTGGGCACCCCTTTTCTTCCCACCAATTTCTCCCTTTGACGCAGGGCTGACTGAGCTGTCCCCAGCTCTCCTCCCCCCTCGATTTGTTCTTAGCTCTTTCTTAGTATCCAGTGGCATCTGGGATGCCCTCAACTGAGAACCCATGGGACTGCACCCTTTCTACTCCTGGGGACAGAGATAGTAGCCAACCAGGCAGAGTGGAGAGTACTCATGCGATCTCTTGCATCCGTCTGGTCAAAGTACCTGAGCTCTGTTGTGTTGTGTGTCTCACTATTCTACCCCTATTCCCCCACCTCCAGTGGCAGAGAGTTTAGTCTATGATATGAAAGAGGGAATATTTCAGAAGAGGAAGATGACTAGGAGTCACAATGAGGAAGAACCAACCTGGTAAAGCAAGTGTGTTCATAATGTCAAAGTCATGATATACTTGAATAAAATGGTGATATGAATTTTATTCAATTCTGTAATGAATATGCAGTAATAATTTTTTTATAAAAATATCAAAATATTTAAAAAAATAAGTGAAGATAAGCAGAGACAAGTCAAAAAATGAAATGAAATAAAAGACTAAGAAAAAGGTTTTACAAGAGAAAATTCATCTTCGATAGGCAAATTAGTGATACTCCATGCATCATCAACACATCTTTTCTTAAAAAGCAAAGCAAAATTTAGACTAGTGTTTAGAGAACATCTCTTTTTAGTATTTTACAATTCATATATTTTATATCAAAAATGTTTATCCAAAACTTCACACTGACTTATAAATAAGTGAAATTGTATCAGCACAATTTTACTTCGAGGCAAAAAAGAAATCTGAGATCGAATAATCCAAATCTCTTATTTTGTGTGGTTTTAGAGTGGTATGATATGAAAGCAACAAATTAGTTCTTACTCTGCTGTAAATAATCAGGATAGCCATGATATTTGGTCATTGACATTCTAAGCATTACAAAGTAAGCAAACATTTTGAGTTCTTACTTCAAACTATGATATATTTATTAACTAGATTCATGTTTAGTGTTAATGATAGTGATTATGATTAATGTAGTGTGACAGTACATAGTCCATAATTTGTGAATATAATTTTACTGGATGTTTTAGTGTAGGGAAGAGTGCAAAATTCAACAGTTGTGTTAAGTTACAAATGTTGCCCCTTAGGTGCAGGCATATGAACACTTGGTACTCAGGTGGTGGTGATCTTTTGAGAGGTTTAGGTAGTGTCAATTATTGTTATTTTCTCTGTATAGAATTGTGTTTAGCCAGTTCCACATGTTCATTAGTGGAAAGTGAAGAATTCTAAGACTTTTCTTTAAGAATCTATAGTAAACTCAGAGTAGTAAGTATGCTCATTAGTTATAGTAATTTCTAAATTCTTCTAGTTATGAGCTGTGAGAAACTGACAGTACTTTTTGTTCCACTAGTTTAGCAAAAAATACTGATCTTTCATGATTGAGAAAAGATGTGTGAATGATATGTATGTTTTGTTTTCTTCACTTTATATTGGCCAAGAGTTTAATAAGAAGCTATAAAGCTTACATTTTTGAAATATGTTGCCATGTTTAACATAACAAAAAACTTTAAGTATGGATGATCATGGGGTTCATAAATATATTTCTAGCTATTGGTGTATTGTAGTAGGAGAATTGTCAGTTAGGCCTATCTATGTTATATCATATGACTTTGTTAAGGAATAAACATATTTCATAGAGAATACCAATTTTCTCAAGTTATATATGACATAAGTCATTTATGACCACCTGGCCAGTAACCTGAGATGTAATGGTTGAAGTGTTTTCTTGCATTTCTGAGTGGAACCGTCCTGCAGCCCCCCTCGGGTCTGTGTTCGCTTCAGCCGGAATTTAGATACAGACCTGTAAAATGAAACGGTCGAGAACAAAGAGAACAGATGTCAAGTAGGTTTCTATCAAGGCATCTATTTACTTGGGGATATTTTAAACATTTATAGGTGAACAAGAATGAAACTGAAAATCTTCAGGCACAAGGTATATGCATAACATAAACAAGGCAGCAGATAAGAGATGGCAAACTCAAAGTTCCCGAGCAGGTAGGCATGTTCAAAGGCAGTGGGTCCTTAGGCTAGAAGGCATGTCAGCAACCAGGTGTAGCTTCCTCTGAAATCCCCAAAGGCAAACTGCAGTGTAGCTACCGGGCCATTGTTTAGTCCCAGTAGGTGGCCACCTGCAGGCTCAGCCTGTCAGCTCTGCCATGGAACTGAGGCGGGGTGGGGGATCCAACATCTTTTCCTTGTCTATTAGACAAAAAAGCAGGACATAATCAAATGGCATAGTTTTGCATGGGAATTTTTATGGAGCTTGATGGATAGAATCTTGTGGAATTAATATCTCTGGCAGATATCTTTTACCCATCTCTGAGGTCACGTGCATCTAGTTTCACACTGCAACCCAGGCTTCTTACGTGTTTTCTCAAAAACACAGCCACTCAGCACCTGCCTATGTCTTAGGTGGATCTCTGCCAGAGCCCTAACTCATGGACCACAGGTTTTTAACATGCACCCCTCTTCCACACACCTAATGCCAAGACATGTCTTTATTTGTTTGCCAAGTCCATGAAACTGCCACCATTTCTTTGAAGAACGTTTCTTTGAAGTTTCTGCAAGGTTACTCGCCTTGGTGCTGAAGCTGAATGTAGGCCTCTGTTTGAGTTGCATTATTATCCATAATTATTAATAATTATTGGCTTTGACTCTGCAGATGGTTACCTGGGGAACAGGTCTCAATTCACAAGCAAACTAATAAGTTAGGCCAGCAACCTCAGGGTGCACCAGCCTTTGGAATGCTAATACTGTGGAGGTGGCCAGAACCTCTTTGCTCCAAGAGTGAACCTGTGTATTGAATGTTCCTTTAGCTTCGGGAGTAAGCAGTTTTCCAGAAGTCTTTTCTCTTTTTCTTTCGTTTTCTTTCATTTTTAAACTGACAGCTTTTTCTGCCAGCTTTGAATTTGCTTCTTCCAGTTTTGACCTCTGTTTATTAGCAAACTCACTAGGGCTGCACAAAACCAGCCTCATCTGTGATAACAGATCTCTCCCCCACAGAGTGACAGGCAGATTTGACATGACATATGGTTGGATCTGCCCTGAATTATCTTCTTTATCTCTCCAGGTTAGAAGCTTAGAGCTTCATTTGGGGTTATTGGCATAGCTGATTCCTTGGAGATGAGTGATTGACTCAGTCAAAGGCCAAGTTATGGGTCAGTCCTGGCCTCTCATAATAGTTATATCCACTCCAGTATCTATTAAACCTTCAAAACTTTTTCCTTCAATAATTAATTTAAGATTAGGTCTTTTATTAGTGGTAGATTGTACCCAAAATACTTCAGGAGAACCAGAACAACCCTGTCTTTTCTCATCAGTAACAGCATTAGAAGACATTGGATATAGAGGGACTAAGATAAGCTGAGCAATTTTTTGATTAACAAGTACTGTAACGACACCGAGAGGTGAGGACTCCATAATCTTAATGTCTCCCTGATAATCGCAGTCAATAACACCTGGATAAATCTGCAATCCATTCACAATCATGCTACTTTTTCCTATGATGAATCCCCAAGTCTCTGAAAGTAAAGGCCCAAAAACTCCAGTGGGCAGAATCTGAACTCCCATATCTGGTGTTAGTACTGTCTGGCAGGTGGAATATAGGTCCACTCCTGCACGTCCTGGGGTTGCTCTGAAGAGCTCAGATACAGATCTTCCTGGCTTGGCAGCAGCCTCATGGCCCCATATGCTGCCTGTTGTTTTAAGAATGGGGCCCAGGGCTGGCCCCTGGACTTGTTTCCCAACCAGGTATTGTCTTGAACGCTTTTTTTAATTCCACAATCTCTGGCCCAATGTCTTCCTCTTTTGCAATGAGCACATACTCTCAGCACAGCTCCTGATTGCTGCCTGCCCATACTTCTTGATTTCTTGGGACACTCATTTTTAAAATTGTTGATACTTCTGCATGAATAGCATCTTTTATTCTCTTGCCTTTGCGCCAGGATTTCTGGAATGGTAGTGCCTTGCAATGCCGCTGCCATAGCTAAATCCTGATTATAGGGAGGTCCAATATCTGCACAAAGGCAAATATATCCAGATAAATCCATTTGACCCTTGTGCAGCAGAATAACTGCTCTACACATTGAATTAGCATTTTCATAGGCTAACTGTGTGATGAGCAAACTGTCTGTATAGGAAGTTCCAAGCGTTCTGCTTGCAGCTTGCTGCAATCTAGCTATGAAGTTCTGAAAAGGTTCCTCTGGTCCCTGCAGGATACCAGTGAGACTCCTACTACCTTCACCTTTCTTGGGTAATTGTACCCAAGCTTTTCTAGCTGCCATAGCAATTTGAGCAAACGTTCCAACAGGATACTCAATTTGTCTAGCATTCCCTTCATACTGTCCCTCCCCCAGAAGCATGTCTAGATTCTGTTCTGGTTTACTTGACTGAGCATTTTGCAGTGCTGATTTCTTGCTAGCCTCCTGCCATTCTAAGTTCCAGACCAAATAATCACCCACCTGCAGTGTGGCTCAGCACAACATTTTCAAGTCCTGTGGCATGAGATTAAATTCTATAACATTGTTCAACAGCGCCTGAGTAAACGGCACATTAGAACCATACTGAGTAACTGCTTCCTTTAATTCATTAATAATTTTAATATCCAAAACTTGATAATATCTGTACAAATCATCATTCTGATCCCACTGTTCCACTACTGGAAATGCTAGCAGTCCCAAAGTGTCCTGCCCATTCCCACGAGCCTGACAGAATGCTCTCTCTAAAGGTGAACATCTTGCCTCCAGATAGCTGTCTTTCCTTCTGCCTGATAGTGTCTTTAACTCATGAAGCTCATCATTCAATTCCTGTAGCTTAATTTCAAGCTCCAGTTTACTTAAATGCAAATTTCTTTGAGTCTTTTCTCTTAACAGAGAAGAGGCAGATGCCGCGTATGAATGCCATCTCTTTCCACGAGTCTTAGTGAATCTGCTTTTCGAAGAAGTATTCTGACCTTCCTCAGTTACCATATCTGAGTCTGATGAGGAACTATTTTGGCCCTCCTCCGCTTCTGTATCTGAGTCTACCAAAGAACTATCTGTTTCCGCTCGGAGCTAATCACTCTATTCGCTTTCTGATGGCTCCTCCTTCCGCTTTTTTTCATTCTCCTCTATAATATCCATGACAAGTGCCCACAGGCAGAGAGAGAATCCATCCACTTTATTATTTCTGAGCACCTTTCTGATCTTTTCCCAAGTCTTTTTATTTATCTTGGTTACTCCCTGGAGCCAAGGACAATAAGCTGCTATCTGTTTTGAAAGATTCTTTAATGCTTTTTTTCTCTACCCTAACTCCCTTTGTCCTGAGTAGCTTGTCTGCATTGTGAATGGCTACCTTGGATACCTTCGACCCCATTCTCACTGTCAAATCCTAGGTGAATCATGCACCAGGTCAGTAGCAATTCAGCCTAGCCCCATACCCTTCTAACACAGAAAACTTCTACAAATATGGCCATCAATCACCCACCATATGGAATGGTGTACGTCCCTTCCCTTCTTTTCTTTTCTTTAGGCAGAGCTCTGCGACAGTGTGCTTGTCCTCTATCTATTTCCTCCGTGTCTGAGTCCCATGCCCAGGTGCCATCTGAGTGGGCAAGAATGAAACTGAAAATCTTCAGGCACAAAGTATATGCATAATGTAAACAAAGCAGCAGACAAGAGATGCCAAACTCAAAGTTCCTGAGCAGGTAGGTGTGTTCGAAAGTCAGCAGGTCCTTAGGCAAGTAGGCATGTCAGCAACCAGGTGTAGCTTCCTCCGAAATCTTCAAAGGTGAACTGCAGTGTAGTGGGCCATTGTTTAGTCCGAACAGGTGGCCACCTGCAGGCTCAGCCTGTCAGCTCTGCCATGGAGCTGAGGTGGTGGGGAGGGCTCTAACACACTTCAAAATAATTCTATTATATTTCAGGTATAACTGCACATTAGAAACATGTTTGTTTACATATACTAATAGTACTTGGACATGAATCAGTACTGTTAACCAGAAATTCAAATGGGAACCTTGTGAAGGTCAAGAGCAAATTAAATCTTGTTTTTATTTCTATCAAATGGACAAAGTCTACTTCAAAGAGAGAGATATTAAACATTTCTAATGTATTACTCAATGATGCTCAAAGAGGAACATAATGTTTTATTGTTATAAAAGGTCAGTGAGGCCTAATCACAACTGGGTGAATAAGGAGGGTTTCCATGGATCTGGTCACATTCTTGGTGCTCACTCTCTCCTTTCTCATTCTCCTCTCATTATATAGAGAGAGCTCTGGGAGGGGGAAGCTCCCTCCTGGTCCCACTCCTTTACCAACTATTGGTAATTTCCTTCAGATAGATTGGAAGAACTCAGCCAATCCATAACCAATGTAAGTATTCTTTATGCTCCTCTAATACCTTTATGAAAAAGAAAAATTGGAAGTTGCTTTAAATGAAAATGTAGTCCTGGAGGCAGTAATGTTATAAATAATCAGAAAGTCATACCTCTTGCCAAGTGTTATATAACTTATGCCTTTTATACCTGACACTTCTTTTATACTTAAATGTCTCCATGTTTAAAGAAAAAAAAACCTCTTGAAAGGAATTTACAACAGATTGTTGATTATAAGTTCAAAGCAGTTTTTCATTTTATAAGCTTATTCTAAGTTCAAAGCAGTAGTTTTACATGGTCCTGCTTTATTGTAGTGCTCAGCTGTGGCCTCATCCTTGAACCTGACCTAGAATGCATTTTTTTCTTTATCATTTATGTATTCCAAGCCTGTTTTCTAGCTTTTACAATTACATGCTTATAATGCACAGTGTTCACTGTACTCTTTTCTGTTACTTATGCAGCTCTTGCCAATCTGTGATGAGGGACCACATTCTATTCTTGATTCTAGCTTTAAACATTCTACCAACTAATCGAATTCCTCAAATTTAATTAAACCAAATTAGCTTCTTAAACTACTTCAACCAAATCAGGAATTCAATAAAATTATTAATTCATGTAAACAGCATTGTCTCTAGAATTTTCATCTTCCTGTTATTCTTCAGGAAAGTTGCCCAATAGATTGGATTATTACATAGAATGTAATCATACCAGGCCATTGGCAGTGAGAGTCTTCCAGCCCCCACTCACACTAAGCCAAATAAATGAGTAGTATGTTAATGACAAACATAAGAAAGCACAGTAGGAAAACTCAATTCTGGAATGAAGTCTGAGGTTCCATGCATTTCAAAAGTGCACTCATCTTAGCATAGCAATTTAGAGGGCTGTCTTCTTGGAGCACACTACATTCTGTTAGCCTGTAACTTTTTATTAGAAACTTGATTCCATTTATGTTGAGTGATATCAATGACCAATGATTATGAATTCTTCTTATTTTGATGATGGAGTATACTGTGTGTGTGTGTGTGTGTGTGTGTGTGTGTGTGTGTGTGTGTGTGGTGGGTATGTGTGTACATGTGTGTGTTTCCCTTCTTTTGTTTATTTCTGGTGAGGAATTATTTATTTCTTGTGTTTTCTTGGAAACAGTTATCTTATTTGAATTAAAGTTTTACTTTCAGTGTCTTCAGTACGACTGGATTTGTGGAAAGATATTGTTTTAAATTTCTTTTGTCATGGAATATCTTGTTTTCTCCATCTATTTTATGATTTTGAGTTTATAGTAATTTAGGTTGGTATTTGTAATATCACAGATTCTGCAAGACATTTGTCTGGGCCCATCTCACTTTTAGAGTCTCTATTCAAAATTCAATGTAATTCTATTAGGTCTACCTTTGCAAGTTACTTGGTATTTTTTTCCTTGCATGTTTTAATATTCTTTGTTTGTTCTTTAAGTTTTAGGTTTTAATTAATATAAGGTCGGAAGATTTTCTTTTATGGCCCAATTAGTTGGCATTCTGTAAGCTTCTTGTGTTGTTATAGGTATCTCTTTCTTTAGCTTGGGGAATATTTCTTCTATTATTTAGTTGATAATATTTTTTTGGGCCTGGAGCTGGCAATCTCCTTTTTCCCCTCCTATTGTTCTTAGGTTTGGTCTTTTCATAGTGTCCCAGATTTTCTGGGTGTTTTGTGTCAGAAAATTTTCAAATTTATAGTATACTTTGAGAAATATATTGATTTATTCTGCCATACCTTTGTGTTTGGGATTTTTTTTTTTTTTTTTTGCTTTATCTATTTTATATTCTGCAGCTCTTATTCACTTATCTAGGTTTTTCAACTCCAAGAGTTTTTCTGCTTTGGGGTTTTTTGTTTGTTTCTTTGCTTGTTTGTTCATTCTTTGCTTTTATTTCCACTTTCATGTCTTGACCATTTTTATTCCTTTCCTTTATCTGTTTGATTGTATTTTGCTCTTTTTCTATATTTCTTTAATGGATGTATTCATTTCCTCTTTAAAGGTGTCTACCTTTTTATATTATTCGATTTAAGGTCATTTTCTTGTGCTTTAACTGTGTTAGGATATCCAGAGCTTGATGGAGTAGGATGTCTATGCTCTGGTAGTACTATGTTGTCCAGGCTTTTGTTGATTGTGTTCTTAAGCTGCCTTTTAGCCATGTGGTTGTCCCAGGTACTGGCAGGCCTCCCATAATGCAGGCAAAGTTGTGGGTGGGAAAATGGATCACAGGAGATCAGGTGTAGTTTAAGACTCTTTTGTGTGTGAGCTTGTGGGACTTAGTATGCAGGGAATTTGTGGAAGCCTATTTACTTGATTGTCTATTGTGCCTGCAGCCTCAGGGAAAGGAGGCAAATTAGAAAAACAGAGCACAGGGGACAAGATGCAGTTTGCTTTTGTCGGGTGACCCCAGAAGTACTAGCAGGCAAGCAGTCAGGGTCAGGGCCCTACAGTGTTATTCCTGGGGCCTGTAGGCCTCCAGAACTTCTGTCAGAGCTGTCAGCCAAAAGATGGAGCTGTGCATATCCCAGGGTGACACGGAAGGCACATTTTGTTGTGGAGGGGCCCATCTGGTTGGTCCTAGTGCCTGCAGGATCTCCAAGAATGAATCTGAACCATGGATAGGGAACTGGAGCACCAGGTCATTGTATTTTCTAAAAAAAAGAATACTACATTTCCATATTGACATGTTCAACATCCTTAGTCATCAGAGAAATGCAAATCAAAACAAACATGAGATTCCACATCACTCCTGTTAGAATGGCTAAGATCAAAACTCAGGTGACAGTAGAGGCTGGTGAGATTGTGGAGAAAGAGGAACACTGATCCATTGCTGGTGTGACTGCAAGCTGGTACAACCGCTCTGTAAATCAGTCTGGTGGTTGTTCCATCTTGCAATCCCATTGGTATAGTACTACCTGAGGCCCCAGCTATACCACTCCTGGGCATATACCCAAAACATGCTCCAACATATAACAAGGATACATGCTACATTATGTTCATAAAATCCTTGTTATAATAGCCAGAAGCTAGAAAAAGCCCAAGTGTCCTTCAACAGAGGAAAGCATACAGAAAATGTGGTACATGTAGCCATTTCCCTGAGAGCTTTTTTAAAATAGATTGCTTGATATTTTGGTCCTTACAATGTTTTTCCTATTCTAATGCATGTTCCCTGAGCTATACATGCAGAAGTTATGATTTAGATTTATCTGTTGAAGCTGGTACTGCAAAATATGTTGATACTTTCACTGTATCCAATTATGGCATTCTGTGATGGTCCCCCATTTACTATAAAAAGGGAACTCATTATTAAGGGTATTTTATTTTATTTTGTTTTATTTTTATTTTCATCTTTAATTTTTTTTTTACAGTCTAGCCATTATCCCCACTCCTTGGTTCACCCTCTGACAGTTTTCCATTCCATTCTTCCTTCCATATCTCCAAGAGGATTTTCTCCCACCCTCACCCTTACCTCAACATGTAGCCAGACATCCACACACCTTGGGGCCTCAAGTATCTCCAGGCTTAGGTGCTTTTTCTCTTGCTGGGGTCAGATTAGGACAATTTTTTTTTACATTACAAGGAGGAAATCTCATCATGTTTTTTGCTCTCATATGTAAATTCACCTACAGTGTTGCCATTTCCTCTTTCCTTGGATCAATACTTGCTTTTTTGATTTACTCATTGTAGATACAGAATTTTCAGGTGTACACTCCTCTATTTCTTTCTGAGTATTATATAGCATATAAGCATTGCAGTAAGATATAATTCTGCTCTGAATACCTGATATTTTATGATTTTATATATATATGTATATATATATATATTTATTTTCTTTCAGTATACAAGAGAGCTAAAATTATTGAAAGTGCTATATCAGATATGCTCTGCTCTTATTTGCCTAGTGAAGTTAAGGCCATTTCAAGTTTAAGATCAAAGTGATATGTCGATTTTACTTATAGCAAATGCTGAGCTGTTAGGAAAATTGTAGGCAAAATATGGTTTAAAACAACTAAAGAATTTTTACTTGTTAACAGAAGCAACATATCTTCTTTGTCTATATTAATGTTATTTTTCTAATTATTTTCTAAATCTTCAGGCTTACCTTGTGACCCCACTTTTATCCTGAGCAGTGCTCCATGCAATGTCATCTGCTCCATTATTTTCCAGAATTGTTTTTATTATAAGGATAATCATTTTCTTATCCTCATGGAAAAAATAAATGAGAATGTCAAGATTCTGAGCTCCCCATGGTTGCAGGTGAAGTCAAGATTTTTTTTCCTTCTTTGAGAACACAAATGGTGCCTCATTGTCACAGATCAAATTCAATATAGACCAAAAATTGAGAAGACAAAATAG
Source organism: Montemys delectorum (assembly GCA_019843815.1). Classification (NCBI taxonomy): domain Eukaryota; kingdom Metazoa; phylum Chordata; class Mammalia; order Rodentia; family Muridae; genus Montemys; species Montemys delectorum. The sequence continues at coordinate 11,933 of JADRCD010238479.1, forward strand.
CTTGGCTCTGACCAGTGTATTATGGAAAGAATACCTGGAAGAGAGTCCTCAGGCCTTTGCTGTGTCAATATAAAAACTGAAGGAAAAGGCTAGGTTGGATCAAGCCTTCTACCTCCTTCTACATTTATTTTACAAAGAACTGTTGGTATTAAGTACAGCATTTACATCTAGAATTACGCCTGATCACTTGTAAGACATCCTTTTATGCACAATTCTTATCCTCTTTAAGCTACTAATCAATAGTGACCATATTTTTAGGCATAAATACCTTAGTTTAGGAAGAATATCTCTTAAAAAAAAAGAAAGAATATTAGTGGTTATGAAATCTGCCAGGAAACCCTGAGTATTTTCAGTGGTTTGATATTTGAGCCCGAGTCCTAGTGATGAGGTGACAGGTAGAAATGAGAATATGAGTAGTTCAAAGCTCTGTGGACCACAATTATCCTTACATGGTTGTCCTAGGCTGAATTGCCATCTCCTGAAATCAGCATACAGAATCACTGTGAGATCATAGAGAAACCTGTAAGGGGTATGATATACATTTGCTGTCAAGGTCCTAAGGAGCCCCAACCACTTCAGAACATTCACTCTATGTTGAGCCTGGATTATAGAAGCTAAATATACCTTTTTGCTGTAAGTCAAGTCACCCAATTTTCTAATTCTCTTATGATCTGAAAACTGTCTAGGTAAACAAATTACATCATATCATATTCAAAACTTATAGAGAAGAAAAGATATAAATCTTTAATGAATTGTCATAAATATGCTTTGTACTAAAAAGGCTTCATGAATGCTGAAATGTATGACCTTTTATCAATTCATTCAGGAATTTGTCACTGAATTCTATCTACTATCACAGATATTTGTTCCCCACATGAATTAAAACACATATTCTTTGTGTTGAACATTATTTTTATTCATGTCTGAATGTATAAACTCAAGTTGGTCTTTCTATATATTATACATATAATTTTTCTTTACATCTGTTCATTTAAAAAGGTTCTTTGGCAGATGTTCAATGAATATTAAAATATATGTATGTAATAAATTAATACAGAGGCTTTTGTCCTTTATGCGATGTTGTTCCACATTAATAGCATATAGAGAAGAGATAGCTTTTAACTTAGAATATAATAATTAGGCATTATAATTCTATTCAAATTCTCTAATCTAATATGGCTACCTACCAGCAAAATACCAGGCACTTGACTTTTGAACTTGTCTGGCTCTTTGGCCTTAAGATGCGTAGTGTCTTGATTTCTTTCCGGAACCCTTCCTCATGCTGAATATTTTCTTCTTCTCTTTCTCTCACTTGTCTCTCAGCTGGTGGAATTCCTGCCCTAATATCTCTGTTGCCTATTTATTGGGTTTCCCAGCTGTTCTTCACAAATAGTTAAGGGTTTGTGTTACCTTCCAAAGGGCCTACGTCCAACCCTCATCACCCATGTCAGGTGACTCTAAACCACTAGCTTCAGAGGATCTGATCCATCAGGCCTTCAAAGGCATTCATACAGAAATTTCCCAATGCAAATGTATACATAGACACACAAATACACACAAACACAAACACAGAAAGAGATGCAAACACATAACTAAAATTAAAGCAACACATCTTAACAAAATAAATTCTTGATCTGATTTTACAGGTCTGCAATAATTTCCCATTACTCATTGACTATTGTCCAGGAAGTCATCACAAATTATCAAAAAACATTCATTATATTAGAAGTTATATGTTGGAGAAAATAAAAGAACACCAAGAATCATTGGATGCTACAAACCCTTGGGACTTTATTGATTATTACCTTATTAAAAAAAACAGGTAAAATGTTAAGATAAGTTTATTTTATTGTTCAAGCATTTTGTGGTTTTTGAGCATTGAAATGTTTGTGAGAGATGTTTCAAATCAATATACTTTGAAAACCATTTTTGCATATGTTAGATGTAATTCTATAGCAATACTTAAAACCCAGGTCTCTTGTTTCTTAAACTTTCTTGTACCTTTGGTTATTTTGATTATTCAAAGTTGTATTTTTGTAAGGCTATAGTCTAGAAAGTCAGCTTAGTATATGTATGTGGTACCTCAAGGCAGTAACCATGTTACATTTATTTTATGGTGGAATTTTCTGTGCCTACAAAACACTACAACTGCCAGTATCTTATAGTTGTAAAGCATCCCATCATTATGAAAAAACCTACTACATTCACTACTGATCAGTGCTTTCCTATAGCTTCTAGTCTTTATTTATTTTTCTTTATTTTGCTACTTTGTTTTTAGGTTCTTCTACTGTCTCTTGGTAACATCTTCTATGACACAGCTCAGCTTCTCCTACCTCATTTGTCACCAGGAATCTTCTCTTCTATTCTCTGACCCTACTCTTCTGTCTCTTGGATCCTTCTCCTGCCTACTGTCCAATCCTACTTGCCAACTCTCAGCCTCTGCTGGATTTTATACCCTCTCCTGTTCCCAATATTCTAGGAGGCAACTGACAATAAAGGTTATGGGATGAAACAGTTTTAAAGGATAAGAATTACAAAAGAGACAGTTGACTATCCATTTGTAATCCTTTAAAGGGATAGTTACACAAAATAAATCAAATTAAATTTCCTGCCATTTGTTTTAGCTACTAATTATGACGTTTTGAATCTGATTATCATTCTTTTCTATGTCTTTCTGGGGTTATTAGGTGTTTAATGTGATCTTTCCATTGATCTTTCAATAGTTGTACTGGTTGGTTTTGTATGTCAACTTGACACAAGCTGGAGCTATCACAGAGAAGGGAGTTTCAGTTTGGGAAGTGCCTCCATGAGATCCAACTGTGGAACATTTTCTCAATTAGTTATCAAGGGGGTAAGGCCACTTGTGGGTGGTGCCATCCCTGGGCTGGAAGTCTTGAGTTCTATAAGAGAGCAGGCTGAGCAAGCCAGGAGAAGCAAGCCAGTAAGAAACATCTCTCCATGGCCTCTGCATCAGCTCCTGCTTCCTGATCTGCTTGAGTGCCAGTCCTGACTTCCTCTGGTGATGAACAGTCATGTGGAAGTAAGCTGAATAAACCCTTTCCTCCCCAACTTGCTTGATGGTCATGATGTTTGTGCAGGAATAGAAACCCTGACTAAGACAAATTGATACCAGGAGTGGGGTATTCCTGTGACAACTTGACCATGTTTTGGGGAGGACTGTGGAAGGACTTTGGAACTTTGAGCTAGAAGAGCCACTGGTTATTAAGAACTCTGTGAAATGTCTGTGGGAGCTTGGAAGATCATGTTGTGAACAGTGCAGAAGATGGACACCTGGCTTGTAAAATTTCAGAGGAAAGATTAAAGATTCTTATCAGGGCCATGTTGTTTTGATTGTGAAGATTCTGTGGTTCTGGTTAACTGGGGCTGAAGTATCAGCTATGATTAACAAGATACCAGAACTACTAAAGAGAGAACTTTGCGTTACTGGGACTATTGATGCTGGTTAGCTGGAGCTAAGAAATTAGCGGTGATTAAGAAGAGACCAGCATCATTGAGGTAACATCTTCTGGGGAGTGTTTTCTGAGAGCACAAAGAGGTTGTGTTCCAGAGATAGCCAAGGTTGTACCTTGTGCTGCAGCAGGACTTGGTAATGTGTAAGAGTCACCCAGGTGGTACTGGTTTTGACAGCATGAAGGGGTCATGGAGAGCAGCTGAGGCTCGGCACAGTGAGAGGCCATGGAAGGCTATTGGTGAAGGTGCAGCTCAGTTTGCAATTGATGGCCCAAGACTGAAGGTGTCATGCAAAATAATTGAGGCTTGGCACCATGAAGAAAGTCTATGAGAGGCTATTGGTAAAGCCTAGTTACAGCAGTGTTTTGGGAATGCCAGTACCATGCAATGACCACCAAGGACAGCAACAGCAGTGGAGTACAGGCATCTGGAGCCCATAAGATAAGATGTGTGCTACAAAGGGCAGAGCTGAAGAGGCGACTCAAGCCCTTGGAGGAGCCCAGAAGATCGTTAGTTGGATCACAGACATTGGTTTTGCTTTTGATTGTGACTGTGCCCTGATATTTTTCCCTCTTGAAGGAAGAATGTGTTTAAGTGGAGCCCACAGTTAAGAGACTTTGAATTTTAAAAGATATTGGACATTTTAAATTGATTTGAACTTTTAATATGTAAAGACTGTGGGACTTTAGATCTTGGGGATGAATAAGAAAGTAAGAGTTGAGGCTTAATAGTGAAGTGTTTGTGTGTCAAGTTAACATGGGGTCAATTGTACTGGCTGGTTTTGTGTGTCAACATGACACAGGCTGGAGTTATCACAGAGAAGGGAGTTTCAGTTGGGGAAGTGCCTCCATGAGATCCAACTGTGGAACATTTTCTCAATTAGTGATCAAAGGGGTAGGGCTCCTTGTGGGTGGTGCCATCCCTGGGCTGGAAGTCTTGGGTTCTATAAGAGAGCAGGCTGAGCAAGCCAGGAGAAGCAAGCCAGTAAGAAACATCTCTCCATGGCCTCTGCATCAGCTCCTGCTTCCTGGTCTGCTTGAGTGCCAGTCCTGACTTCCTCTGGTGATCAACAGCCATGTGGAAGTAAGCTGAATAAACCCTTTCCTCCCCAACTTGCTTGATGATCATGATGTTTGTGCAGGAATAGAAACCCTGACTAAGACAATAGCCTATCCACAAGTGAGACAAAAATCTAACGTGATGATTCTCCTTTCTTTAAATTTGGTACTGCTTTCTGAACCTATTATATGTATGTACTGCCTTATATTCTAGAAGCTTGTGTCCTGGAGTTCCTTGCTGAGGCTTTTTTCCCCTATTTTTATTGGATATTTTATTTATTTACATTTAATATGTTATCATCTTTCCCAATTTTTCCTTCAGCAATCCCTACCCAATTCCCCCCACCTTCTTCTATGAGGATACTCCTCTACCCACTCACAAAATTCCTCATTCTCCCCCTGTCATTCCCCTACATTGGGGTATCAAGCATTCACAAGGAAGGGGACTTTTCTCCCTTGCCTGACAAGGACAACCTGTACTACATATGCTCCTGTATCCATGGGTCACTCCATGTTTAATCTTTGGCTGGTGGTTTGGTTCCTGGGAGCCCTGGGACATGTGATTGGTTGATATTGTTGTTCTTTCTATGATGTTGCAAACCCTTTAATCTCCTTCAGTCCTTTCTCTAGCTCCTCCATTGGGAAACCTGTGCTTAGTCCAATGGTTGGCTTTGAGCATTCACCAATGTTATTTGTCAGTCTCTGGCAAAGCCTCTCAGGAGACAACTATAACAGCCTCCTGTCAGCATGCATTTGTAGCATGCATAATAGTGTCTGGGTTTGGTGTCTGTATAAGGGATGTATTCCCAGGTAGTACAGTCTCTGGATGGCCTTCCTTCAGTCTCTGCTTTACACTTTGTCTCTATAATTTTTCCCATGAGTATTTTGTTCCCTCTTCTAAAAAGTTACTGAAGCACCTGCATTTTGGTCTTGTTACTGCTTTAGCTTCATGTAGTCTGTGAAGTGTATCTTGTGTATTCCAAGCTTTTGGGCTAATATCTACTTATCAGTGAGTACATACCATGTGTGTTCTTTTATGACTAGGTTACCTAACTCAGGATAATATTTTCTAGTTCCATCCATTTGCCTATGAATTTTATGAAGTCATTGTTTTTAATAGCTAAGTAGTAATGTGCTGTGCAAATGTAGCACATTTTCTGTATTCATTCCTCTGTTGAAGGATGTCCAGGTTCTTTTCAGCTTTTGGCTATTATATAAAAAGGCTACAATGAGCATAATAAAACATGTGTTCTTGCTATGTATTAGAGTATTTTTTTTTTTTTTTGGTGTCTGCCCCGGAATGGTAGAACTGTGTCCTCAGGAAGTACAATGTCCATTTTTTGAGAAACCACAAGACTACTATCCAGAGTGGTTGTACCAGCTTGCAATTTCACCAGGTTTGGAGTAGTGTTCCACTTTTTCCACATTATCACAACCATGTGCTGTCACCTGAGTTTTTGATTTTAGCTATTCTGTCTGGTGTGAGAGGGAATCTCAGGGTTGTTTTGATTTGCACTTCTCTGATGACTAAACATGTTGAACATTTCTTTAGTCGCTTCTCGGCCATTTGATATTCCTCAGTTGAAATTGTTTCATTTAGCTCTGTTCCCCATTTTTCATAGTATTATTTAGTTCTGTGGAGTCTAACCTCTTCAGTTTTTGTATATATTGGATATTAGTCCTCTATCAGATGTAGGGTTGGTAAAGACCTTTTCCCAATCTGTTGGTTGCCATTTTGTGATTTTGACAGTGTTTTTTGCTTTATAGAAGTTTTCAATTATATGAGGTTCCATTTGTCTATTGTTGATCTTAGAGCATAAACCATTGGTGTTCTGTTCAGGAAATTATCCCCTATGCCAAATATATTTGAGGCTCTTCCACACATTTTATTTTCTATTTGTTTCAGTGTATCTAGTTTAATGTGGAGGTCCTTGATCCTCTTGGACTTGAGCTTTGTACAAGGAGATAAGAATAGATTGATTTTCATTCTTCTACATGCTGACTCCCAGTTAAACCAGTAATACTTGTTGAAAATTCTGTCTTTCCCATGAAGGTTTTAGCTCCTTTGTCAAAGACCAAGTGACCATAGGTGTGTGGGTTCATTTCTGGGCCTTCAATTCTATTTCACTGATCTTCCTGCTTGTCTCGGTACCAATACCATATAGGTTTTTTTTCAGTATTACTCTGTAATACAGCTTGAGGTCATTGATGGTGACTCAGAACTTCTTTTATTGTTGAGAACATTTTTTTAATCCAGACCCATTTGTAAAATCAAATCAATTTGTAAATTGCTCTGTCCAACTCTATTGTTGAGACCACCTTGACCAGCAAGGAAGATGCAACCAGAGAGTTCTTCTTTAAGCAGTTTATTCAGGAACCTTAACAACCTTCTTTCTTTTTCCTCTCTTCCAGGCCCACCCCCTCAGCCTTAAATGTTCTAAACTGTACTAGCCTCATTGGTCCACGTGGCGAAGGCAGATAGGTCACTCTATGCGGAAGCAAGCTAAATCGGCCGACATAACCATATATGGACTTGTTTATAAGATAGTTCTCTATCCCAAGAAGCAGAACTCAGTGCCATCTTTAAGGTATGGTTCAGACAGCTCTCTCCCCTTCTTTGTTTTTAAACATGCTGGGCAAGAGTAGAGGTCTGATCTCTGTATTAAACAATGGGACATTGTACTAACCCCTCTCAGGATTCATGAGGCCCAATGAGGGCTAGACCTGTCCGATACCTTTTTCAGAGACAGGACCTGGGGTACCAACCTGTATACAATCAGACATGCTCTTCTCGAGGTTGCAAGCAGCAGATAGCATACCTCAAGTGCAGTGCTCAGCCTCGCATCCCAAGCGCAGCTGATTACTTTTGCATGACTGCCAGCCATGCTTTGGGGGACTGTCCAGCTTCTATGGTGGTAAATGCCGGCACAATCAAAGCTGCACTCCGCTTCTGAGTGAGCCTTATTTTGCACAAACACCAGAGACCAACAAAACAAGCCAGGAATAAAGATATAGCTATGGCCCCAGTGCCCACCCACTCCTTCAGATGATTCATGGCAGAGACGATCCAAGATGATAATCCATTGGCCAGCCCCGCATCCACCCTCGTGGAATTAACCCTGACAATGGCCAATCTCAATCTATGCATGAGGTCTTCAAAACCTGCAGACCAATTCCCTATAAGATATTGAGACAATTGGCGAGAAAGATTAGCAGCCTGAGTAATATTTTGATACTGAATAGAGGTGACACACAGGCCAGGATACTTCTACTCACAGCCTACCTGGGCAAGCTGCCACAGAGTATCAACCTGCTCCTGAACAAGGTCAAGTTTTGATTAAGCACCATCAGGCCTCCTTTCAACTGAGAACTCACAGAGACTTGAGTATCCAAGGCCATTGCAACAGTGGCTGATAACTCATTAAGAGTGGATGCTGTTTGTACACAGTATGGTCCATAGTAATGGCAGCAGTAGCTGCTCCAGCCACAGCGAGAGAAATGGACACCACAATAGCAACTGTAATGCCAAAATCTCTCCTATATCTAAACAAAGTCATGGCATTGGGAGCTTCCACAGGAACAGGAATCCACCGTGGCATACGGGTAACCACAACCAATGGAAACCTACTGGCATCCCAACACAAGCTGTAGGCAAAAAGGGTAAATCTAAACTTCTATTAGTACTAAAAAAGCGAGGAAACACTTGAGCATCATGTTGCATCGGCATTGGTCTTGGGAACACTGACAGAATTCCCCAGAATGACTCTATCAGGACTGACATTCAACTCAGGCTCAGGATCGGCAACAGGGCGAGCATCCACATCTTTGTTGCACTTTCATACTAGCCACTCCGGTACCCACAAAGGTTCTAGACAATCCTGAGGGAAAACATAGACCGTCTCACCCATGCCAGCACTGGATCAGGCCCATGCCACATGCCTGTAAGCACATACTTCCATTTCACAAAGCCTTTTGATATTCCTCCGCTGCTCTGATGACTATCAGCAACAGAAAGTCCATCCACATCCAAATTTTAAAAAATTAAGGTAAAAAGAGCAAGAGCAATTCTTTCTTTTGGGGTATAACCTTGGCCAATTCCCCCTTTTTGTTTTTGTAGAATTTCTTTAAGTGTGCGATAAGCATGTTCCACAATACCTTGTCCCTGAGGATTATATGGCAGGCCATGGGAAACATAAACATTCATCTGTTTACAAAAGGATGTAAAAGTTTGAGCCATATAGGCTGGTCTGTTATCTGTTTTTAATTGCTGGGGTTTACCCCAGCCAGCCCAGGCTTCAAGGCAATGCAAGATCACATTGCGTGCCTTTTTACTACTCAATGGGGTAGCATGAATGAAACCAGAGCACATATCCACTGACACATGAACATATTTTAAGGTACCAAATTCAGAAATATGTGTAATATCCATCTGCCATAGTTTTAGAGGGTACAACCCTTAAGGATTAATTCCAATAGATGGCATTTGATGATGAATAACACATTGGGGGCAATGAAGAACCACCCACGAACATCAGCTCTGGACAAATGAAACTTTTGTTGTAAGGTTTTTGCACTAACATGAAAATTTTGATGAAATTTCACAGCCTGTTCCAGGGAGCACATAAAGATAAATTCTTGACTAGTGCATTTATCCACTGTAGAGTTTCCTTCACTCAATGGTCGTGGCAAACCAGTATGAGCTCTCATATGCTGTATAAAGAAGGAATTTTTACATAACCAGATCAAACATTGCAATTCTTCAATCAAACCAGAAATACTACTTCCCATTTTTATGGATCCTACAATTTCAAGAATTTTCACTAAATTTACCACATAAGCCGAATCAGATATTAAATTAAAGGGAAATGCACAATCCTTAAAAAACTTCAACCACTATTTGCAATTCAGCAATCTGGGGAGAGCCAGGCTTAAATTGGCATAAAACAGGTCTCCCACGATCAACTACATAGGCTCCACAACCAGTCTTAGATCCATCTGTAAAAATATTTGGAGCCTCCTTAATGGGACATGATGCTGTTATTTTTGGAAACATGACAGGGTGCTCTTTAAAAAAGGATAACAATGGATGTTTAGGATAATGATTATCAATTATTCCCATAAATCAACACTGCAAAATAGCCCATTCGTCTACTGTGCCGCAAAGCACTTTCACTTGTTGAGCTGTATAAGGAACTGCAATGGTAGCTGGTGAAACACCAACATACTGTAAACACTGTTGAATACCATTATTAGCCAAATGGGAAAGAGAAGAGGGATAATATTCCACTGATTTTACTGGTGAAATTTTGGGATATATCCATAAAAGTGGACCATCTTGCCATAATATTCCAGTGGTCTGACTTAAAGTGGACAATATACATAAAATAATATCTTTTCCTTCATCCCATCTCTTCAAGAAGGCATTTTTCAATCCTTCCTCTACCTTAATCAGCGCTTGTCGTGAGGCAGGATCTAAACTTCAGGAGGAATCCAAGGCAGCATCTCCCACTAAAATTTTATATAATGGCTTCAACTCATAATTGGGAATATTTAAATAACGGCAAACCCAATTAATATCTCCTAATAACTTTTGAAAATCATTTAGGGTTTGTAGGCCATCCTTTCTCAATTCTAATTTTTGAGGAACTATTTCATTACTCTGGATTTTTGCTCCCAAGTACTCAACTATTTTTCCCTTTTGCACCTTTTCTGGGTAAATAAATAATTTTTTCTTTTCTAACAATTTAAGTAAATATATATAAGCCTTATCTAAATTTTCTTCAGACTTGGCAGCAAGCGAGATGTCATCCATATAATGGATACACCTTATATGTGGAAATTGCCGTCTCAGGGGAGCTAAGGCATTGCCCACAAATAATTGGCACATAGTAGGACTATTTGCCATGCCTTGTGGTAAAACTACCAACTCATACCTCTGATAAGGCTCCTCATGATTACAGGAAGGAACTGTGAAGGCAAACCTCTCAGTATCTCTCTCATCAAGCGGTATAGAGAAAAAACAATCTTTTATATCAATGACGATTATAGGCCAGGAAGCTAATAAGGCAGACAACAGGGGCAACCCCCGCTGAACAGGGCCCATAATTTGTATTTGTTCATTAATGGCCCTTAAATCATGAAGCAATCTCCACTTCCCTGATTTCTATTTAATAACAAAGATAGGGGTATTCCAGGGAGACAAGGAAGATTTTATATGACCTAAGGATAATTGTTCAGAAACTAACTGTTGTGCTGCTGCCAACTTTTCAGAGGATAGAGGCCACTGACGAACCCATACTGGGTCCTCTGTCTTCCAAATAATGGGAATACCCTCCCCAGTGGCCCCTAAGAAAAACCCAGTCCCTGCCTAATTTTCCTCTGCTCTGCAGGAACTGGGCTCTTTTGTCCCTGCAAATACTTCCCTATTCCATAGCCAGGAACATAACCCATTTTTTGCATAATCTTTTGGGTGGTTCCTGAATAAGGTAGCTCATTACTCAATTTAAATCCCATGGTAGTTAACAAATCTCTTCCCCATAAGGAAATTGGTAACTCCAATACATAAGATTGCATAACTCTGGAGTGCCCCACCCCCCCCGATCTTGCCATTTTAGTGGTCTTGCACTCATTTCCAGAGCCTTTGCATAGCCTAAGCCTTGTAAAGTTTGTGAGGAAGTTTGGACTGGCCACCCTGTTGCCCAGTCTCTTTTTACAATGATACTTCTATCTGCACCAGTATCGAGCAAACCTAGGATGGATTTTCCTTCTATCTTTAATTCAAGGACGGGCCTTTGATCTAAATCTAAGGATAAGAATGTCAGATCAGTTCCTGATGAGTCAAACCCTCTCTCCCCTATTTTCCTGACTTAGCTGCGTACTTAGCATGCAAACTGGGAAGCATGACTAATTGAGCTATCCTGTCTCCTGGAGACATGGCTGTAATGCCTCTAGGGGAAGCCACCATGATCTTAATTACTCCTGTATCAATCATGCCAGGATGGACAATCAGGCCCTTAAGGGCAGAAGATGATCTACCTAGGAGCAATCCCACCATCCCTGGCTTAAGGGGTCCTTTGAAATCAGTCTCTACCAGCTGGACCTCCATTTGAGGAGCTCTGGTGGTGGAGCAGAGGTCCAACCCTGCTGAACCTGGAGTGGCTCTCCTCAATTCCCTGGGGTGATGAAGGGTTGGCCATCTCTCCTCTTTTCTGTTCCTTGTTCTGATTCTCTACTGCCCCATATATTTGCAGGCCCTGGGATGTGGGCCCCTCTGCCCGTTTTTTTGGATGGGCTCCACCATATCCTTGGGTCAAAGATTGTCCATTGATGTCTTTTTCAGATCTACATTCATTAGCCCAATGGTTCCCCTTTTTACATCTAGAGCAGAGCTGTGGCTGCTTAGGGCATTGGTCACTTCCTGTACTAGGCTCATTTCCCCTTTCAGAGCATTGCCTTTTAAGGTGTCCAAATTTTCCACATTTGAAGCATGCCCCTGAGCTTCCTCTTTTGTTCTGACTCAGCCGCATCATGGCAGCTGCTAGTCCTGCATTGGTTAAAGGCCCCCCTAGCTCTCGGCACACCTTCATCCAAGCCTCTAATCCCTTGTTTTTATATGGAGTAATGGCGGCTCGGCATTCCTTAGTGTACTGTTCATACACTAGTTGTTTGATCAGCGGCATGGCTGCATCTGGATCACCAAAGATCTTCCCTGCAGCCTCCACTAATCTAGCCGCAAAGTCAGAAAATGGCTCCATGGGGCCCTGTAAAATTTTTGTAAGGTTCCCACTTAACTCCCCTTTATTAGACAAGGACTTCCATGCCTTGATAGCAATCTGATTAACATGCTGAAAGACTTGCAATGGGTAACCAGTCTGTTGATTAGCAAAGTGACCTTGCCCCAAAAGCATATCCCTATCCCAGGCTTGATTCCCAGCAGCATGATTAGCGTCTGCCTGTTCATTAGCAAACTCAATCAGGAAGGCTTTCCAATCTAGGTACTGTCCAGGGGACAAACAAGCATGAGCAATTCCACTCCAATCACTTGGAATCATGCAGTGTCTGTTAAGTGCTTCAGCTTGTGCTAAAGTGAAAGAGGTTGTGATCCTGTAAGTATGGACAGATTCAGCCAAGGACTTTATAATCTTAAAATCAAAAGGCTCATGATAATGCTGCCCCTGGGGATCCTGAAATACGAGACATGCTAGCTGTAGCTCTGTCCACATGCTGTGACAAACCTCAGGGCAAAAGGACCTACCAGAAGCGCCGCCCTCTACAGGGTTATAAGGAGGAGGAGCAGATGAAGGGTTGATAGTGGGCCCCGTATCTAATGGAGCTCTTTTCCCTTTCTGTTTTTCTTTCCCAGTACTCTTTTCTAATTCCTTAATTAGTGTTTCCAACTCTTCATCTGTATCTGACCAATCAGTAGTGTAACTGTCTTTCCCCAACTTAACTGATTGCTCCTCCTTGACCTGTCCCAATGCCCCCTGCCCTTCCTCTATTGCCTTACAACATCTTTGGTCTTCTAGACATCTCCTGATCAGCTTCCACACTGGTCTCACATCACTCTTAAGCATACCTTGCTCCCAGGCAAAATCTAGATCTTTCCCCAATTTGTCCCAGCAAGCTATCGTAAGATTGCCAACACAGCGAACCAAGGAGCAGTCGTGTCACATTCATCTAAGAACCTTTCAAGAGTGCTTTTCTTCAACTTAAGATTTTTTGACAAAAGTAGCTCCTGAAGAGCCAGAAAAATTGGGTGCGAGTGCGAAGTGCCCATGCTTACTTTCACTTTTGACTTAGTTCTCTCACCCGAGAATCCTTATCGCTCCGACTCGGAGTCCTTATAGCCTATGCTTCCGAGGCCTTGCTTTTCTTCCCACCTTACCTGGGAACTTACCAGCCTGCTGCCCTGACTGCAGAAAGTTCTGAGCTCAAAAGAGGGTCCCCATATGAGCCACCACTTGTCACAACCACCTCGACCAACAAGGAAGATGCAACCAGAGAGCTCTTCTTTAAGCAGTTTATTCAGGAACCTTGAACAATCTTCTCTCTTTTTCTTCTCTTCTGGGCCCACCCCCTCAGCCTTAAATGCTCTAAACTGTACTAGCCTCATTGGTCCATGTGATGAAGGCAGATAGGTCACTCTATGCGGAAGCAAGCTAAATCGGCAGGCATAACCATATATGGACTTGTTTATGAGATAGTTCTCTATCCCAAGAAGTGGAACTCAGCACCATCTTTAAGGTGCGGTTCTGACAGCTCTCTACATTCTATGAAGAATTGAGTTGGAATTTTGATAGGGATTGCATTGAATCTGTATATTACTTTCAGTAAGATGGCCATTTTGACTATATTAATGCTGCCAGTCCATGAGCATGGTAGATCTTTCCATCTTCTCAGATCTTCTTCAATTTCTTTCTTCAGAGACTTGAATTTCTTTTCATAAAGTTCTTTGATTTGCTTGGTTCGAGTCATACCAATTTACTTTGTATTATTTGTGAATATTGTGAAGGGTGTTGTTGTTCTAACTTCTTTAATTTTTTAGATATTTTCTTTATTTACATTTCAAATGTCATCCTTTTCCTGGTTTCCCCTCCAAAATACCCTCTCCCCTCCTGTGTACCCCCTGCTTACCAACTCACTAACTCCTCCTTCCTGGTCCTGGCATTCCAGTACACTGGGGCATAGAGCCCTCACTTGACCAAGGGTTTTTTTCTCCCATTGATGATCGACAAGGCCATCCTCTGCTATAGATGTGGCTTGAGCCATGAGTGTACTCTTTGGTTGGTAGTTTAGTCCCTGGGAGCTCTGGGAATACTGGTTGGTTCATATTGTTGTATATAACCATCAAACTCATAATCACACTAAGCTAAATAAATATTAACCATTGAGACAGTGTTTATTTATCATATCCTGCTTTTTTGATATATAATTTAAGTTGAAAGCCTCAGTATTTTATACATCTACATATACTTAAATCTTCCCTACTATGAAGATTAATATCTCTATCTTAAAATGTAATTTAAGGTCATATTGTAGTATGCCCATTTCTCTTTGTATGATTCTCAAGGCCTATGATCTACTGTGTGAGATAGATTAGGCTTCCCATTTTCTGCTTTCATCATAATATTTATAAGATCAAATCCTTCAATATTTATTATCTCTATCTACTTATGGTATGAGCCTTTTTCTGGCTTGATTTATGTCATACTAAGCAAAATCAATCCGAGAAATTCCATGTGGACCTTGTTCAAAGATTTTGAGAATTTGCCTTGGCATGACTTTTAAATTTTTTTAAAGCATTTTTTTTCATTCAATCATCCTTCTATCCTTGAAAACAATTAAGTCAAATTTAGTTGTTCCTATCTTTTTCATATTTATAGAAAGCAGGATACATTTACTATCTGGTTCTAAGCCTCTCATTGTTTTCCTCCTAGCAATAGGCATGACTCTTTGCACAACATGAAGTTTTGGCTAGAGACATTTTTATGTTTAAGCCAGTACTTGGGCTATTGTCATATCAAGGAATCAGAAGACTAGGTTACTTGTCTTATTTGATTTTGTTGAATTTTTTTTTGTCATCATCTGGAGGTCTTCCTCAGTCATGTCTGATCTGTATCACTCTGGAAGGCATCCAAAGCCTTTTCTCCTTTCCTTTCAACACAAATACAGAGCCTCTCTCCCAAAGTAGAATGTCCTTGGTCCAGTAACTGGAAATCATTAATGGTATAGCTTGTCCTCTCTCCCAAAAGAATTTCAATATAACCATAAAACTCATAACCACATACATTTTGATTATACCACATGGCTGGTATATAATCTATATATTGTTTTCCTTAAAATGAATTCAATTAAAGTTGTAAGTCTCTATCCTTTATTTATCTGGTGGCTGGAGGAGGGCATAATTTACTGTATACTTGTCACTATCTTCCTCCTAGCATGAAGTCCAGAGAAAATCCTTGCCAGGTGCTGTGTTACTTTGTTCTAGATTCATGGCTTGCTCAAGAACTATGTGACTCATAACTTGGCTTGCAAGGCTGAGAAAACAAATCTCTGCTCCTCCTAAACTTATCTCAGAGTGCAGGTATATTGTCTCTTTCATTCAGGAATCTAAATTATTTTAATAGTGATTTCTCCCACTACGTTGTTCCATCTGTAGCAGTGAGTTTGGGCTACAGTACTTTGGCTCCTAGCAGATCTCACATAAGTGCCCATACAGGAGCTATCTGGATTCACATATTGGAGACACATATACATGCAAGTTAAGTTTTAAATACCTTGGCTATCTCAAAGTCTGGGCACCCCAACACCTTCCTCTGCTACTCTAAACCCAATGTGGAAATTGGCTGGTGGCCAGTGGCCACTTACCCAAATTCTTACTTGGCTCACTGGCTTTATCTCCTGCAGCTCCTACTTCTATCTATATCTCACCAATTCATTACAATTTCTTCTTGTGCTGGCTGCTACAGCCTAGCCCAAAAAGTTCTATGATCCTGCCCCATCTCCTTTTTCCTAATGATTGACTGCTGGTATCTTTATTGATCGATCAAAAATCAAATGATGACAAGGAATTTTAGTGTTTGGACAAGCAGATTTCTGATTGTATCAAGCATTAGAACCAATCTCTAACGTATCTGCATCAGAATCAACTAACAAAATATCATCATTGTAATAAAAAAATAATCAGTTATGATGCTTTTCTATGAATTATTTCTAGTATTTGTTCCATAAAATATTAACATAGCATTGGACTAAGTAACATTCTTCGTGGAAGAACTTTCCATTGATATTGTTTTTCAGGTTGAATACCTTTATAACTAGACACTGCAAAGCAAATTTTTTCCTTATCCTGAACTTGCAAGGGAATAGTTAAAAAAAAAAGCAGTGCTTTAAAACTATTACAATTATAGGCCTTGTCATAAGTAATAAAAAAGGTAAAGGTTTTCCAGACTCTAGTGGACCTATTGGTTTAGACATGTTAAAATTCTCCCTTTCCTCAATTTCTTTTTTTATAACAAATACAGGGAAATTTCATGGGCTAGTAGACACTTTTATATGCTGAG
>JADRCD010238479.1:38591-57126 GCA_019843815.1 Montemys delectorum
TACATAAATATATATTTTCACATATATTTTCTGTGTGTATACATACATTTTACTGTATGTTTAACTGTGCATTCATATAGATTTATAAGTTACATATATGACATTACACCTATACTCTGGCACATACTCTCTTATGTACATTCTAAACATATAAATACAGAGATAGATGGAACAATTGAAAGAATGTGTACATGACAAAAAACAGTATTTGTCTTTACAAATACTCCTTGTACTGGCTGGTTTTTTGTGCCAACTTGACACAGGCTGGGTTATCACAGAGAAGGGAGCTTCAGTTGGGGAAGTACCCCCATGAGATACAGCTGTGGGACATTATCTTAGTTAGTGATCAAGGGGGTAGGGCCCCTTGTAGGTGGTGCCATATCTGGCCTGGAAGTCTTGTGTTCTATAAGAGAGCAGGCTGAGCAAGCCAGGGGAAGCAAGCCAGTAAGGAACATCTCTCCATGGCCTCTGCGTTAGCTCCTGCTTCTTGACCTACTTGAGTTCCAGTCCTACCATCCTTGGTGATAAACAGCAATGTGGAAGTAAGCTGAATAAACCCTTTCCTCCCCAACTTGCTTCTTGATGTTTGTGTAGGAATTGAAACCCTGACTAAGACACTCCTTATTGTGCTTAATGAATGTTTTTTACATTTAAAATTATTGATAAATTATTCTGTTTGGAGTCTGATTCTTCTGAAGTGTATGGAGTGTATGTGATGAGATAGAACAGCCAGTGTTAAGAGAAGGATGAGTTCAATCTGTAGGAAAGGGATAAGAGACATAGAAATTTTAATTGAACTACATATGTGAAATATCACTGGTAGGCACTTTGGGCACATTAATAGGACTGGCCTCATACTACTTCTAACCCCGCCCATCCACAGTTTGTGCATCAAAATGTCTCTCCTGTTTTTTTTAGTTAACTCTCTCAATGGAGCAGAAGGTAAATTAAGTTATTTTCCTGGCAGAATTTAGTTCTATGATTTTGTAACTTGGTTTCTCTATGTGTTGTTCCAGGGAACAGTAATAACTTCACTGACATCAGTACTGTATGACAGCAAGGAGTTCCCTAAGCCAAAAATATTTGATCCTGACCACTTTCTAGATGGAAATGGAAACTTTAAGAAAAGTGACTACTTCATGCCTTTCTCAGCAGGTAATAGAAACTCATTCCCAGGGCTCCATTGACATGAAGTTTTGTGGAGACTTACACAGTGGCTCCCAATGGCTGTTGACTTGCAATTTGTCCATAATCAGTGTCCATCCTAGAAAACAAACTTCATATTTACTTTATCAGTACAGAATAAAGGAATCAGAATTTAAATTCATGTCTCTTTTGCTGCATCACTCACATCCATGGTTAGGTAGTTAATTACAAGTCTTAAAAAATGTACAAATTTACCAGAGAGACTCAAGTAAAGTTGGTATACACATGAGTGAACAATACTTGTTAAATTGCCATTGGACAGGACAGTGAGGAATTCTCCCAGACCTATGGGTAATTGGGAAGATATTAGCAAAAGTCTTTCTCAAACCTTATATTTTAAAATTCCAAATTAGTGTTACATTTTAATAAATGGCTTCGTAGCTTTCTCATGACATGACTAATAGAGTATTATAAGGATAAGCCATGCCCTTCTGTCCCTTCTACCCATAAAGGCCAGTATTTGCTACTGGGGCAGACTCCAAGTTGGTGTGCACCCATGAAGACACCATATCCATCCATTCTAGCGACTTCTGCACTCACAGTTGAGGACCTTCTGCATTCAGAGTAGTTGAGCACTTGAGAATGAGCTGCACTCAGGGTAGTTGGACAACAGATTGACTGCTACACTGACAACCCAACAGTCTGAAGGCCTCCCAAGGCATCTACTGCAGCCAAGGCAACAGATCAGTAGCTTCTCTGCCCCTGTGAAGAGTCCCCCATTTGGAAGGCACCACAGGTGGTTGAATAAAGCCAGGGCAGCAGGCCTACTGGGACACCTGAAGCAACCCAGCCATAAAAGAAGCAGACTCCATACAGTCACTCAGACCAACAATCACCAGGGATATCCAGATGGCAAAAAGCAAACAATAAGACCATAAGCAACAGAAGGTCAAAATATGTAGGATAATCAGAACCGAGTTCTCCTACCACAGCAAGCCCTGAATACAACACACCTGAAAATCAGGAATCTGTCCTAAAATCCTATCTCATGAAAATAATAGAGTCCTTGGAGGATATCAATAAGTCACTGAAAGAAATATAGAAAACACAGGTAAAGAGGTGAAGGAATTGAATAAAGCAATCCATGATTTAAAAGTGGGAGTGGAAACAATAATTAAAACACTAATAGAGGCAAACCTGGATATGTAAAGCCTAGGAAAAGGGTCAGGAATTACATATGTAAGTAATATTATCAGAATGAGATAGAAGAGTAAATCTCAGGTGTAAAAGATACAGTAATGAGTAGAACAAATTGAAACAACTGTCAAAGGAAATTCAAAACATAAAAATCTCCTAACCCAAAGTATCCAGGAAATTCAGGACACCATGAAAATACCAAATCTAAGAATAATTGGAATAGAGGAGAATGAAGATTTGCAGCTTGAAGGACCTGAAAATGTCTTTAGCAAAATCATAGAAGAAAACTTTCCCAGCCTAAAGAAAGTGATAGCAATAACGGTACAAGAAGCCTATAGAAAAGCAAATACGTGGGACCACCGAAAAGAAAATTTTCCTGTCACATAATTATCAAAACACTAAATGCACAGAAGAAATAAAGAATATTAAAAGCTGTAAGGGAAATAAGCCAAGTAACATAAAAATCTAGACATATCAGAATTTTACCAGACTTCAGAACAGAGACTATGAAAGCCAGAATAACTTGGACAAAGGTCATGCAAACTCTAAGAGAACACAAATGCTAGCCCAGGCTATTATACCCAGCAAACCTCTCAGTTAACATAGATAAAGAAACTAAAATATTCCAGGAGAAAATGAAATTCAAACAGTATCTATCTATCAACCCAGCCATACAGAGGAATCTGGAAGGAAAACTTCAACACAAAGAAGGTACCTGCAACTTCCAAAAGGACAAGATATTAAGATCTCACAACAAAGTCAAAAGCAGAGAAGCACAAGCACATAAATCTAGCTACAAAAACAAACATATCAGGAAAAACTGTCATCTTTCTTTAATATTTCTCAATATTAATGGGCTCAACTCACCTATAAAAAGGTATAAGCTAACAGACTGGATATGCAAACAATATCCAGAATTATAAGAAACACATGTCAATAACAAAGACAAGTAGTATCTTAAAGTAGAAGGATGGAAAAAGATCTTCCAAGCAAATGGCCCCAAGAAACAAGCAGGAGGTGCCATCCAAATATCAAATAAAATAGAATTTCAACCAAAAGTTATCAAGCATGATTGAGAAGGACACTTCATATTCATCAAGGGGAAAATCTGCCAAGAGAAAGTCTCAATTCGGAAAATCTATGCCCCAAATGCAAGAGTATCCAAATTGATAATAGAAACTAAGGTCAAAACACACAATGAACCCCACTCTATTACACTGGGAGATTTCAACACTTCACTCTCATCAATGGACAGGTCATTGAAACAGAAACTAAAGGGAGACACAGTGAAAGTAAGAGAGGTTATGAATCAAATGGATTCAACTGATATCTACAGAACATTTCACCCTAAAACAAAAGAATATACTTTCTTCTCGGCACCTCATGGTACCTTCTCAGAAATTGACCATATAATTGGTCAAAAAACAACCTTCAACTGATACAAGAAGATTGAAATTATACCATGCATCTTATCAGATCACCATGGTATAAGGCTGGTCTTCAATAACAGCAAATCCTACAGAAAGCTCTTACATGTGGAAACTGAACAACACTTTACTCAGGAGTAACTTGGTCAGGGAAGAAATAAAGAAAGAAATTAAAGATTTGCTGGAATTTAATGAAATTATTGACAAAGCATACCCAAATTATGGGACACAATGAAAGCAGTTCTAAGAGGAAAGTTCATAGCACTAAGTGTCCTTGGTAAAGAAATTGGAGAGTTCTTATACTAAGAACTTAACATAATATCTGATAGATCTAGAACAAAAAGAAGCAAACTCACCCAAGAGGAGTAGAAGGCAGGAAATAGTCAAACTCAGAGATGAAAATCAACCAAATAGAAACATAGAAGACAATACAAAGAATCACCAAAACCAAAAGATGGTTGTTTGAGAGAATCAGCAAGATCAATAAACCTGTAGCCAAACTAACTAAAGGGCCAAGAGGCAGTATCTAAATTAACAAAATCAGAAATGAAATGTGAGACATAACAACAGAAATGGAGGAAATTCAAAAAATCATCAAATCCTACAATGAAAGCCTGCAGTCAACAAAACTAAAAAAAAAAAAAAATCTAGATGAAATGGATGATTTTTCTAGACAGACACCATATACCAAAGTTACATCAAGAGCAGGTAAATTATCTAAACAGGCCCATATCACACAAGGAAATAGAATTCATTAAAAACTTCCCATCCAAAAAAGCCCAGGGTCAGATGGATTTAGTGCAGAATTCTAACAGACCTTTAAGGAAGACCTGATACCAATTTTCTTCAAAACATTTCATAAAATAGAAACTTAAGGAAAACTACTTTACTCATTCTATAAATCCACAATTATTCTGATATGTAAATCTCAGTCAAATAAGAGAACTTCAAGCCAATCTCACTTATGAATATCAATATAAAAATACTCAATAAGATTCTTGCAAACCAAACCAAGAACACACCAAAACCATCATCCATCATGATCAAGTATGCTTCATCCCAGGGATGCAACATTGCTTTAATATACAAAAATCCATTAACATAATCAACTATATAAACATATTCAAGGGGAAAAAATCACCTGATCATCTTCTTAGATGCAGAAAAAGCATTTTACAAAATACCACAACCTTTCATGTTAAAAGGATTAGACTGATCAGGAATTCAGGACCCATACCTAAACATAACAAAAGCAATTTGCTGCAACCCAACAGCCAGTATTAAATAAAATGTAGACATACTTGAAGCAATCAGAGACAAGACGAGGATGCCCACTCTCCCCATATCTGTTCAAAATAGTACTACATGAAAATAAGACAACAAGAAGAGATTAAGGGGACACAAATTGGTTAAAAAAAGAAATAAAAGTGTCATTATTTGCAGATGATATGATAGTATACATTAGCAAGCCCAAGAATTCTAACAGAAACTTCTCCAGTTGATAAAAATCTTCAGAGAAAGTGGTCAGATATAACATTACCTCAAATAAATCAGTAGCCTTCCTTTACACAAATGGTAAACAGGCTGAGAAAGAAGTTAGGGAAACAAATCCTTCACAATAACCACAAATAATTTAAAATGGGATAATACTAATCAAACAAGTGAAAGACCTGTATGACAATAACTTCAAGTCCCTCAAGAAAGAAATCATAGAAGAGCTCAGGAAATGGAGAGATCTCCCATGCTCATGGATTGGCTGAATTAACATAATAAAAATGACCATCCTACCAAAGGCAATCTATAGATTCAATGCAATCCCCACCAAAATCCCAACACAATTCTTCATAGACATGGAAAGAGCAATTCTCAAATTCATCTGGAAAGGCAAACAATCCAGAATAGCAAAAAAGACAACTCTTAACTATAAAAGAACATCTGAGGGAAATCACCATCCCTGACTTTAAGCTTTACTACAGTGCAATAGTGGTAAAAAACTGCCGGGTATTTATGCAGAGACAGACATGTTAATCAATGGAATACAATTGAAGATCAGAAATCAAACCACACACTTACAGTCAATTTATCTTTGATAAAGAAACCAAAAATATACAATGGGAAAAAAATCTTCAATAAATGGAGCTGGTTTAAATGGCTCTCCGTATGTAGGAGAATGAAATGGACCATATTTGTCACCTTTACAAAGCTCAAGTCCAAGAGAATCAAGGACTTCTACATAAAACCAGAAACACTGAATCTAATGGAAGGGAAAGTGGGAAAGCGCCTTAAACTCATTGGCACAGGGGAAAATTTACTAAACATAACTCCAATGGCCCATGCTCTAAGATCTAGTATTGATAAATGAGATCCCATGAATCTGAAAGCATCTGTAAGGCAATGGACATAGTAAACAAGACAAATAGGCAACCTGTATATTGGGAAAAACAACTTCAATAATCCCACATACAACAGAGGGCTAATATCTAAAATATACAAAATACTTAAGAAATTAATCATCAAAAAACCCAAACAACTCAATCACAAAATGGGGCAGAGAATTCACAACTGAAGATTCTTGAATGGCTGAGAAGCACCTACAGAAATGTTCAAAGTGCTTAGTAATCAGAGAAATGCAACGTAAAATGACCCTGAGATTCCACCTTATACCAGTCACTGTGGATAAGTTCAAAACCTCAGGTGACAACACATGCTGGAGTGGATGTAGAGAAAAATAAACACTCCTCCATTGCTGGTGGGATTGCAAAATGTTACAACCTCCTCTGGAAATCAAACTTGAGATTCTCCAGAAAATAGGAAATAGATCTACCTGAAGTACCAGCTATACCACTTGTGGGAATTTACACAAAAGATGCCCCATCATGCTCCAGGGGAACATGTTCCACTATGTTCACAGCAGCCTTATTTGTGACAAACAGAAGCTGGAAACAACACAGATGTCCCATGACAGACGAATGGATACAGAAAATGTGGTTCATTTACACAAAGAAATAATACTCAGCTATTAAGAATGAAGACTTCCTGAGTCTTGCAGGCAAATGAATTGAACTAGAAAATATCATCCTGAGTGAGGTAACAGAAACCCAAGAGGGCATGCATGGTATGTAGTCACTAATAAGTAGATATTAGCCAAAAAACAAAAAGTACAGAATACCCAAGATACTGTCCACTGAAATCAAAAAGTTGAACAACAAGCTGAAGTGCCCAATTCAGTATTCCTCAGTCCCACTTGGGAGAGAGAAGAAAGCAATCACATCTGGTAAAGGTGGGAGGGATCTGGGAGCGAAAGTGGACTGGATGTGTAATTGGGAGGAGAAGGGAACTTGATCAAGTATTGGTGGGGAAAAGGACTGAAGCCCTAAGTGCCAGATTAAAGAATGGAAACAGGTAACCTCAGGAGACAGGTTAGGGGGATCTTCCAAAATGCACCAGAGATCTCAGATGGGAGAGACTCCCATGACTCAAAGAGAGGCACCTTAGATGAAATGCCAGATACTAGGGAGAGGGAAATTATAGAGCCCACCACCAGCAGAAACACAGGGACCTCAAGTGAGGGATGGGTTTGCCATCCTACAGTCACATCTCTGACCCATAATTGTTCCCATCTGAAAGAATGACTCAGATGGAAATGGAGAAGAGCCTGTACAAAAGAAGGTCCAGTGACAGGGTCAAAGCTGGATCTAGCACAAGGCATGGTCCCTAGGCCTGACACTATTACTGACACTATAGAGCACTCACAAAAATTACCCTAACATGACTCCACTCCTAAAGACCCAACAAGCATCTGAAAGATTCAGATGCAAATATTTGCATTCAACCAATGGACAGATGCAGCTAACCCATGTTGTTGAATTAGAGAAGGCTGAAAGAAGCTGAGGTGAATGTCGATCCTGTAGGAGAAACAGCAGTCTCAATTAATCAGGACCCCAGAAATCTCTTAAATACTGGACCACAAAATAGGCAGCATACATCAGCTGATATGAGGCCCCAACCCACATACAGTAGAGGACTGTGAGGTTTGTGTTCATTCAGATATGGTACACCTAACCCTTAAGAGAACGGAGGCACCAGGGTGTTTAGAGGTCAGGAATGGTGGGGGCTGGGTTCATCAACGTGGAGAAAGGGGTGTTAAGAAGGAGGTATGGGATGTGGTATAGTGAGAGGATGGATGGGGGAATAAAATATGGAGGGTAAAAAATAAATTAGTTAAAATAAAAAATTAAAGATTAGAAAAATAAATAAAGTATCAATAAGGAACCACTAGATCATAACATTTCTGTGCAGATCAAATGCCAAAAACTTCAAAATCATCATGAGATGATGGAGCATCCTGCAGTGACCACTGAGAACTTGGCTTCTTCCCATTCAAGATGAGAGTAATGGATTTTGAATGTACACTTCCAGTTTCTATACTGCCTTTGGATATATAGGCTCTTTCCTTGGTTTTCTTATTTTGATAGTAAACAGAGTCTTCCTCACTCTCTCATGTAATTTGATTACATGTATGAACAACCACAGCTCCTAATATCTGTTTTGAACAATGTATTACTTAAAATTACATGTTAGTTTGAAAGCACATGTGTTTCATCTCTGATTGTCTAGTTGTCCATTTGAAAGAACCCTGTGAAGGGAGATCCTTTCTCAAGTCCCAGGAAAACAAGGCCACCCAAAGACTCACAAGAGAGCAATCTTGATGCAAATTGCATGAGGTTTATTCAGAGGGTAAAGTGGGGAAGCCAATATACTGGGGACGAGCTCATAACCCTTGCAAGGGCAGAGGAGCTCGACCCTGAGCACAAGAAGTGAGAGATATTTAAAGGAAAAACCACAAACTAGAGGGGAGAAGGGGTAACCAAGGAAACATAAAAACAGTGGAAAATTTCAGACACACCCAACCCATGATTTAGTCAGAAGTCAGGGTCATGAGGAAAGCATCCTGCACACTTGTTATTCTCAAGAATGTGGCTTTATCATTGTCATTGTCATTCACTTTGTGATTGACCGCTCCCTGGAACCAACTAGATCTTAAGACACCTGGTTTCTGGAAGTAGCCAACCTACATTCTTGGCTCGTTTCAGAGAAAAATTTTCATCCCCTTTAAATAAAACTTATACACTATATATTTCTACTAAATGAACTTTTCTTTTCCCCTTCACCTTCAGCTATGCATCAATCTAACCAACTAACCAATGACACACTGTTCATTCATAATCTCTTGTGTCAGTTACAAGTAGAGTGCTTCAATCATTTATGAATAAGAGATAATAATTTACTTTAATTCTCTTTTATTCTAGGAAAACGGATTTGAAGAATAATATTAATAAAAAGAAAAGAGTACTCATGATATATCTCATAGACCCAAAGAAGTTAAAGTAGAAAGTTCAAAGGAAATATTCTTAAATTATACTTAGAATGTAGAAGAAAATAGTCATAGGAGGTAGAGAGAGTGAGGCAGGAAATTGGGTGGCAGAAGGGAGGGGAGGGAAAGAGGGGGGAAATCGGGTGTGGAGAGAGACAGGAGAGAGGCTTAGAGGCCAGAAGAAAGAGTAGAAATCTGAAGCTGCAGGGGCTGGGGAATTTGGGGTATATCTGTGAAGTCTCAGAGAGCTGGGGTTGGGGAGGCTCCCAGGAGTCAGTGTAGGTGATCATAGGCAAGATGCCTATGAGTAGGGACATGGAACCTGAACAGGTTACCTCCTGTAGCCAGACAGGACACCTCAGAGGAGAGATATAGATACTAACCACTCATGAAATCTTCAACCCATAATATGTCCTGTTTAAAATGCAGAGACAAAAATGGATCAGATGCTAAAGATATGGCCGAATAACAACCAGCCTAAATCAAAACCTGTCCTATGAATAAGTACAAGTCCCTGATATTACTAGTGACACTCTGTTATGCTTGCATGTAGCAGCCTAAAATAACTGTTCTATGAGAGACTTTACCCAGCAGCTGACTGAAACTGTTACAGATACCCATAGACAACCACTGGATCGAAGTTGGGCACTCTTATGGAAGAGTTGAGGGAAGGCTTGAAGGGCCTTAAGGGGATAGGAACCCTACAAGAAGACCAACTGACATGGAGCCCTGGGAGCTCTCAGAGACTGAGCAACCAACCAAAGAAAATATATGACTGAAACGATGCACCCAGAATATATGTAGCGTACCTGCAAGTCAGTCTCCAACAACCGGACACAAGGCTTTTCTAAAGCTGTAGCCTATGGTATCTGTTCCCCAGTAAGGCTGCCTGTCTGGTCTCAGTTGGAGAGTATATACCTGATATGGCAGACTTTATGCACCAGGATTGGGGAATAAATTAGGGATGAGGCATCCTCACTGAGGAGAAGAAGATGGGGGATCAGATGAGGCAGGAAGGGGCAGGAGGATTGGCAATGTTTTAGATATGAAGAAATAAAGTAATAGTAAATAAATGAATAAATAAATAAATAATTTTTTAAAAAGTAAATAAAACATTTGTA
Source organism: Montemys delectorum (assembly GCA_019843815.1). Taxonomy (NCBI): domain Eukaryota; kingdom Metazoa; phylum Chordata; class Mammalia; order Rodentia; family Muridae; genus Montemys; species Montemys delectorum. Next base: position 48,857 of record JADRCD010238479.1, read on the forward strand.
GAAATACTTAATCCCAATCCAAGTTATATAAGATACCTTTGACCATTCAGTTCCCTGATTAAAAAAAAACTTACAAACTTTATTTTTATGATAAGCCTTTTTTGACACTAAAGTTGAGCATGTATTTATGTGATTAGAATATACATTCCTATTAATATCCCTTTTATTACTTACTGTGTTCCATTTGGGCGGCTCTTAACTCTAATAGGCCAGCCCTCATGTCTGTAATTATATGATTCTTGCCCCAAGGCATCTTCTCCTCTCTTCACCTTCTTCATACACCTGTCATATTCTCCCCAGACACCAAGCCAAGGAACTCCAAACCCTGCCTATGATTTTTCTGCCTAGCTATTGGCTATTGGCATCTTTATTTAACCAATCAGGGATATCTTGATAGCAAGGTCACTTGAGTCTGTCATTTGATTGTATGCAGACTCTCATCCCTGGAGGTAACTAAGCCCTGGTTGCCAGTATTTAGTTTACTGGACATATAATTCTATAGTATAAATAATTTATTTTGGTTTTCTTCAGACATTTTTAAATGATATTTAATGTGCAGTGTTGCTCTTAAGGAATAGATACCATACTGAATGTTGAACGTTCATTTGTAATATGCTTTTTCCCTTCCTATCTTAAAATACTTTTTCTCCCCATTTTGTAAGAAAAAAATTGTACTGTAAAATCCTTTATTCAAAAGTAGTGAACCTCTTCATCTGCATGTATATTTCCTTTCATTAAAGGGAATCCTATTGAACATTTATTTTTCATTATGATTATGACTTTCATATTTATATGTATAATGCATAGTACTGTTTCTCAATTGACTTCCACTTTGTTAACCTTTATATTCCTTTATATCTTTATGTTTATTTATGTGAATATACATTTAAAAATCATATATTTTGTCACAGTTATTATGTCTTCTGTTAATTTACCCATTTTCATAAAACTTATTCTTTTTTTGTGTGAGAAAAATTTTGTTTCCAATAAAAGGAAAAATTCTCTTGTAAAATGAAATTTATATTCTTTTTAATTTCTTAATTTTTCTTAGATGTTTTCTTTATTTACAATATCTCTTTTCCCAGGTTCCCCTCCAAAAAGAAAAGAAAAGAAAAGAAAAGAAAAGAAAAGAACAAGAACTAAAACAAACCCCTCTTCCCTTCCACCAACCCCTTCTTACCACCTCACCACCTCCTGATTACTCACCCTAGCATTCCTCTACACTGGGGCATAGAATCTTCACAGGGACAAGAGCCTCTCCTCCCACTGATGACAGATTTGGCCATCTTCTGCTATACATATGCTGCTGGAGTCAAAAGTCCTACCGTGAGCACTTTTTGGTTGGAGTTTTAGTCCCTGGGAGCTCTGTGAGTACTAGTTAGTTCATATTGTTGTTCATCCTATGGGGCTGCAAGTCCTTCAGCTCCTTGGATCAGTATTTGCTACTGGGGCAGACTCCTAGTTGGTCTGCTCCCATGAAGACAACATATCCATCCATCCTAGAGGACTGCTGCACTCAGAGCAGTTGAGTACCCATTGCACTCAGAGGAGATGAACCAGCTGCACTCAGAGCAGTTGAGCAGTTGAGGACCAGCTGCACTCAGGCCAGTTGGACAACAGCTTGAGTGCTCCACTAAGGACTCAACAGTCTGAAGGCCTCCCAAGGCATCTACTGTAGCCAAGGCAACATATCAGCAGCATCGCTGCCCCTGTGAAGAGCCCCCAGTTGGAAAGCACCACAGGTGGATGGATAAAGCCAGGGCAGCAGGCCTACTGGGACACCTGAAGACACTCAGCCATAAAAGAAGCAGACTCCATACAGTCACTCAGACCAACAATCACCAGGGATATCCAGATGGCAAAAAGCAAGCATAAGACCATAAGCAACAGAAGGCAAAATATGTGGGTATCATCAGAACCCAGTTCTCCTACCACAGCAAGCCCTGAATACAACAACACACCTAAAAATCAGGAATCTGTCCTAAAATCCTATCTCGTGCAGATAATAGAATCCTTGTAGGATATCAATAAGTCACTCAAAGAAATATAGAAAACACAGGTAAAGAGGTGAAGGAATTGAATAAAGCAATCCATGACCTAAGAGTGGAAGTAGTAACAATAATTAAAACACTAATAGAGGCAAACCTGGATATGCAAATCTTAGGAAAGAGGTCAGGAATTACATATGTAAGTATTACCATCACAATAATGAGATAGAAGAGTGAATCTCAGGTGTAGAAGAAACTGTAGAAGAGTAGAAAAAATTGAAACAACTGTCAAAGGAAATTCAAAACATAAAAATCTCCTAACCCAAAGCATCCAGGAAATTTAGGACACCATGAAAAGACCAAATCTAAGAATAATTGGAATAGAAGAGTGTGAAGATTCCCAGCTTGAAAGACCTGAACATGTCCTTAGCAAAATCATAGAAGAAAACTTCCTCAACCTAAAGAAAGAGATAGCAATAACGGTATAAGAAACCTATAGAAAAGGTAATACTTGGGATCAGAAAAGAAAATCTTCCTGTCACAAAATTATCAAAACACTAAATGTACAGAACAAACAAAGGATATTAAAATCTGCAAGGAAAATAGGACAAGTAACATAAAAATCTAGACATATCAGAATTACACCAGACTTCTGAACAGAGACTAGGAAAGCGAGAAGAACTTGTACAAAGGTCATGCAAACTCTAAGAGAACACAAATGCTAGCCCAGGCTATTATACCCAGCAAACCTCTCAGTCAACATAGATAAAGAAACCAAAATATTCCAGGAGAAAATGAAATTCAAACAGTATCTATCTACCAACTCAGCCATACAGAGGATTCTGGAAGGAAAACTTCAACACAAGGAAGGTACCTGAAACTTCAGAAAGAACAAAATATTAAGATCTCACAACAAAGCCAAAAGCAGAGAACTATAAGCACATAAATCTAGCTACAAAAACAAACATATCAGGAAACAACTGTCATCTTTCTTTAATATCTCTCAATATTAATGGGCTCAACTCACCTATAAAAAGGTATAAGCTAACAGACTGGATATGCAAACAATATCCAGAATTATGCTGCATACAAGAAACACATGTCAATAACAAAGACAAATAGTATCTTAAAGTAGAAGGATGGAAAAAGATCTTCCAAGCAAATGGCCTCAGAAACAAGCAGGAGGTGCCATCCAAATTTCAAATAAAATAGAATTTCAACCAAAAGTTATCAAGCATGATGGAGAAGGACACTTCACATTTATCAAGGGGAAAATCTGCCAAGAGAAAGTCTCAATTCGGAAAATCTATGCCCCAAATGCAAGAGTATCCAAATTCATAAAAGAAACTAAGGTCAAAACATACAATGAACCCCACTCTATTACACTGGGAGATTTCAACACTTCACTCTCATCAATGGACAGGTCATTGAAACAGAAACTAAAGGGAGACACAGTGAAAGTAAGAGAGGTTATGAATCAAATGGATTCAATTGATATCTACAGAACATTTTACCCTAAAATAAAAGAATACACCTTCTCTTCAGTACCTGATGATACCTTCTCCAAAACTGATCATATGGTCAAAAAACAACCCTCAACTGATACAAGAAGATTGAAATGATAACATACAACTTATCAGACCACCATGGCATAAGACTGGTCTTCAATAACAGTAAACCCTACAGAATGCCCACATACATGTGGAAACTGAACAATACTTTACTCAGTGGTAACTGTGTCAGGGATGAAATAAAGAAAGAAACTAAAGACTTGCTGGAATTTAATGAAATTATTGACTAAGCATACCCAAATTATGAGACACAATGAAAGTAGTGCTAAGAGGAAAGTTCATAGCACTAAGTGCCCTGGTAAAGAAATTGGAGACATCTTATACTAAGAACTGAAAAGCATACCTGAGAGATCTAGAATAAAAAGAAGCAAACTCACCCAAGAGGAGTAGAAGGCAGGAAATAGTCAAAGTTTGGGATGAAATCAACCAATTAGAAACAAAGAAAACAATACAAAGACTCACCTAAACGAAAAGATGGTTGTTTGAGAGAATCAGCAAGATAAATAAACCTGTAGCCAAATTAACTAAAGGGCTAAGAGGCAGTATCCAAATTAACAAAATCAGAAATGAAAAGGGAGACATAAAAACAGAAATGTAGGAACTTCAAAAAATTATCAAATCGTACAATGAAAGTCTATAGTCAACTAAACTAGAAAAATCTAGATAAAATAGATGTGATGATTTTTCTAGACAGATACCATATACCAAAGTTACATCAAGAGCAGGTAAACTATTTAAACAGGTCCATATTACACAAGGAAATAGAAATCATTATAAACCTCCCATCCAAAAAAGCCCAGGGCCACATGGATTTAGTGCAGAATTCCACCAGACCTTCAAAGAAGACCTGATACCAATTTTCTTCAAACCATTCCATAAAATAGAAACTGAAGAAACTCTACTTAACTTATTCTATGAATCCACAATTACTCTGTTACCTAAATCTCATAGGATCCAACCACACAAGAGAACTTCAGACCAATCTCACTTATGAATATCCATGTAAAAATACTAAATAAAATTCTTGCAAACCAAATCCAAGAACACATCAATACCGTCGTTCAACATGATCAAGTAGCCTTCATTCCAGGGATGCAAGGTTGGTTTAATATACAAAATTCCATTAATGTAATCTACTATAAAAACATACTCAAGGAAAAAAAAATCACCTGATCACCTCCTTAGATGCAGAAAAAGCATTTTACAAAATACCACAACCCTTCATGTTAAAAGGATTGGACTGATCAGAAATTCAAGACCCATACCTAAACATAACAAAACAAATTTGCTGCAATTCAACAGCCAGTATCAAATAAAATGGAGAAATACTTGAAGCAATCAGGGACAAGATGAGGATGCCTACCCTCCCCATATCTGTTCAAAATAGTATTTGAAGTGTTACCACAAAAAATAAGACAACAAGAAGAGATCAAGGGGATACAACTTGGTAAAAAAGAAATAAAGGTATCATTATTTGCAGATGATATGATAGTATACATAAGCAACCCCAAAAATTCTAACAGAGAACTTCTCTAGCTGATAAATAACTTTAGCAAAGTGGGTGGATATAATATTACCTCAAATAAATTATTAGCCTTCCTTTATACAAATGATAAACAGGCTGAAAAGAAATTAGGGAAACAAATCCTTCACAATAGCCACAAATAATGTAAAATGTCTTGGGGTAACTCTAACCAAATAAGTGAAAGACTTGTATGACAATAAATTCAGGTTATTGTCCCTCAAAAAAGAAATCGAAGATGATCTCAGGAAATGGGGAGATCTCCATGCTCATGGATTGGCTAAATTAACATAATAAAAATGGCCATCCTACCAAAGGCAATCTATAGATTCAATTTAATCCCCATCAAAATCCCAACACAGTCTTCAAAGACATAGAAAGAGAAATTTTCAAGTTCATCTGGAAAGATAAAAAACCCAGAATAACAAAAAAATAAAAATAAAAATAAAAAAAAAGAAAAGAAAAGAAAAGAAAACAATACTTAACAATAAACAACATTGGAGCTGGATCAGCAACCACCTCTGCCCCCTGCCTGCTAGCGGAGAGCTTCCCTCCAGGGCAGACTTCAGCCCAAGGACTCAGGGAAGAGCTTACCTCCAGGGCAGACTTCAGCCCAAGGACTCAGGTGAGAGCTTCCCTCCAGGGCAGACTTCAGCCCAAGGACTCAGGTGAGATCACCATTTTCTCTCTGGGGTCTTGCTAAGGCAGGACCAGCTGGGAGGCATAGGCCTCAGGAATTGCAGGGGAGCCACAGGACTGCAGGGACAGGAGCCTTTGAGCTTCCGAGTGACAGAGCTGGATCAGCGACCACCTCTGCCCCCTGCATGCTAGGGGAGAGCTTCCCTCCAGGGCGGGCTTCAGTCCAAGGACTCAGGGAAGAGCTTCCATCCAGGGTGGACTTCAGCCCAAGGACTCAGGGCAGGCTTCAGCCCCAGGAATCAGGCGAGACCAGCCAAGAGGCATAGGCCTCAGGAAGTGCAGGAGAGTCGCAGGACTGTAGGGACAGGAGCCTGTCAGCTTCTGAGTGACAGAGCTGGATCAGTGACCACCTCTGCCCCCTGCATGCTAGGGGAGAGCTTCCCTCCAGGACAGACTTCAGCCCAAGGACTCAGGCCAGACCAGCTGGGAGGCAAAGACCTCAGGAGTGGAAGGGGAGTTGCAGGGCAGCAAGGAAAGGTCAAGCTCTAAGACACCAAGAACTTCTAAAACCAGAGATCAAGAGATGGCAAAAGGCAAACGCAAGAATCCTACCAACAGAAACCAAGACTGCTTGGCTTCACCAGAACCTAGTACTCCCACCTCAGCAAGCCCTGGATATCCCAAAACACCAGAAAAGCAAGATTTGGATCTAAAGACACATCTCACAATGCTGATAGAGGAACTTAAGAAGGACATGAATAACTCCCTTAAAGAAATACAGGAGAAAACAGATAAAGAGATACAAGCCCTTAAAGAGGAAACAAAAAAATTCCATAAAGAATTACAGGAGATCACAAGTAAACAAATAGAAGCCCTTAAAGAGCAAACCCAAAAATCCCTTAAGGAATTGCAGGAAAACACAAACAGGTGAAGGAAGTGAATAAAACCATTCAGGACCTAAAAATGGAAGTAGAAACAATAAAGAAATCACAAAAGGTGACAACCCTGGAGTTAGATATCTTAGGAAAAAAGTCAGGAAACATAGATGCAAGCATCACCAACAGAATACAAGAGATAGAAGAGAGAATCTCAGAGGCAGAAGATAACATGGACAACATTGACAGAACAATCAAAGAAAATGCAAAATGCAAAAAGACCCTAACCCAAAACATCCAGGAAATCCAGGACACAATGAGAAGACCAAACCTAAGGATAATAGGTATAGAAGAGAGTGAAGACCTCCAACTTAAAGAGTCAGTGAATATCTTCAACAAAATTATAGAAGAAAATTTCCCTAACCTAAAGAAAGAGTTGCCCATGAACATACAAGAAGCCTATAGAACTCAAAATAGACTGGACCAGAAAAGAAATTCGTCCCGCCACATAATAGTCAAAACATCAAATGCCCAAAACAAAGAAAGAATTTTAAAAGCAGTAAGGGAAAAAGGTCAAGTAACATATAAAGGCAGGCCTATCAGAATTACACCAGACTTCTCACCAGAGACTATGAAAGCTAGAAGATCCTGGGCAGATGTCATGCAGACCCTAAGAGAACACAAATGCCAGCCTAGACTACTATACCCAGCAAAACTCTCAATCACCATAGACGGAGAAACCAAAGTATTCCATGACAAAACCAAATTCACACAATATGTTTCCACAAATCCAGCCCTTCAAAGGGTATTAAATGGAAAACTCCAACACAAGGAGGGGAACTACATCCCTGAAAAAGCAAAAATGGAATCTTCCAACAAAACTAAAAGAAGATAGAGACATGAACGCAATGCCAGATCTAACTACAAAAGTAACAGGAAGCAACAATTACTTTTCCTTAATATCTATTAACATCAATGGACTCAACTCACCAATAAAAAGACATAGACTATCAGATTGGGTACGTAAACAGGACCCAACATTTTGCTGCATACAGGAAACCCACGTCAGCGACAAAGACAGACACTACCTCAAAATAAAAGGTTGGAAAACAGTTCTCCAAGCCAATGGTCCCAATAAAAAAGCTGGAGTAGCCATTCTAATATCGAATAAAATCGACGTTCACCCTAAAGTGATCAAAAAAGATAAGGAGGGACACTTTATATTCATCAAAGGTATGATCTACCAAGATGAACTCTCAATTCTGAACCTCGATGCTCCAAATGCAAGGGCATCTACATTCATAAAAGAAACTTTACTAAAGCTCAAAGCACACATTACAACGCACACAATAGTAGTGGGTGATTTCAACACCCCACTCTCTGCAATGGACAGATCATGGAAACAGAAATTAATCAAGGACACAGTGAGACTAACGGAAGTTATGAAACAGATGGATCTAACAGATATCTATAGAACTTTTTATCCTAAAACAAAAGGATATACCTTCTTCTCAGCACCTCATGGTACCTTCTCCAAAATTGACCATATAATTGGTCACAAATCAGGCCTCCACAGATACAAGAAGATTGAAATAATCCCTTGTATCCTATCAGATCACCATGGTCTAAGGCTGCTCCTCAATAACAACATAAACAGTAGAATGCCCACATACAC
>JADRCD010238480.1:5151-16192 GCA_019843815.1 Montemys delectorum
ATGGCTCTGGAGCTCCTGGGTGTTAGCTTCTCCTCAGATGGCTCTGGAGCTCCTGGGTGTTAGCTACTCCTCAGATGGCTCTGGAGCTCCTGGGTGTTAGCTACTCCTCAGATGACTCTAGTGCCTCTGTACATTCACAGTAGACAGGAACATAATTTGTTCTTGCTCCATCAAATATCAAGTTGACCAAACTTTAACTTGAAAAAATATTGTGAGGTGATTCTTCTCAACTTTGGAGACATCTGTAATGGAGACTCGGCCTATTCACAAAACTGTAGTGGTACATGCCCATGTCGCACTGATAGCTCTTACACATGGCACTGCACAAAGGAGCTCTGCTAAGAGCATCTGCCTTTTCTCCAGCCACAGTATCTCGACACCAATGCCATGTCTCATTTCGGCTGCAAGCTTTTAAAATAATAGCATGTATTTTGTAGCTGATTTTGTTGTGGGTATGGAACCTCGGATAATGCTGCTTCTCCATCATTAGTGATAAAATCAATCAATTACATAGTAGAAAATATTATTTTGTGAGTGTTCTGGGAAAAGAAAATGACAAAACAAAACAACTTGCCACCCAGCATTACCAGGCATTTCCCTCGAGCCATTCTTGTCCATAAGGAGGATGTCAGAGCTGTGGGCCATGGGTCACACCGCTTGTTTTGTGCCATGTCTGTCCTCTTATGGGAACAAGTAGCTGTAGGATTCTAGAACTTGACTCCTAGGTTAGGATCTGCATCAGTTCTCGTTTCTAACCTTGAGAGAGTACGCTCCTTAGCTCTCTGGGCTGGCGTTGATCGGTAGTTTTTCTCAGGTTTGCTATCTGTAGGACTTTGGAGGACTTAGGGCATTACATGTGAAGGGATATGGTTTGCCTAAAGAGTGTGATTCTGGCTCTCTTTTATCATTGTGAAATGCACTTTTGTTAGCACTCTATCAGGTATGTCAAAGGAATACAGGACACTCAGAGAGAAAAAATTTAAAGCTGTCCTATCACAAACAAACCCTTAAACAAGGAGACGGATGGAAGGCTTGGCAATTTTCACTCTCGCCTTTCAGATGATTAAAATAGAAAGTTTATTTTGATTTGAATTCTCCAAGGTCTATTTTATCATTTAGCCACATTACATTGCCTGCAGTATTAGAGAAAGCTCCCTGGTGTTGGCTTGAGAAACCATTTTGGAATGCTGAAGGATCGGCTGGATTATCCTCCCTGCTGTCTATGAGCTGCTGCCCAATCCTTGTATTTAATAGTCATGTGTGACTAAACATGACTACCAAATACACATGGAGTGAATGAAACATGACACTGGCTCTTCCCATACCCAGTCTTGCATTGTTCACCTTTATTGAGCCATGAACAAAATGTAAATGTCTACAGTATCTTCTTTCATTATTTAGTTTGTGAATGTTTGCCTGTGTGTGTGTGTGTGTGTGTGTGTGTGTACCTCATGCATAACCAGTGCCCACAGAGGTCAGATGATGTTCGATTCCTAGGAACTGTACTCATTTACAGATAGTTCTGAGCCATGATGTAGGTGCTGGGAATCTAACCCAAATCCTCTACAAGAACAAGGGAGCTGCTGTTAGGGCCTCTCAGAGGACAGCCATGCTAGGCTCCTGTCTGCAAGCACAGCATAGCATCAGTAATAGTGTCAGGGTTTGGTATCTGTGCATGGAATGGATCCCAAGCTGAGCTGGTCACCGGTCAGCCACCTCTTCTGTCTCTGCTCTATTTTTGCCCCTGCATTTCTTTTGGGCAGGAACAATTTTGGGCCAAAAATTTTGAAGTTGTGTTGGTGACCCCCATCCCAGTGCATCCAATCATTGAATGGAGGTCGGGGACTCCTATGGAAGAGTTAAGGGAAGGATTGAAGGAACTGAAGAAGATGGGAACCCCATAGGAAGACTAACAGTGTTAACTAACCTGAACCCCAGGGAGCTCAGAAGACTAAACCACCAACCAAAGAGCAAACACAGGCTGGTCTGAGGCCCTGGTCCATATGTAGCAGGGGACTGACTGCCTTGTTTGGCCTCTGGGAGAGGATATGCCTAATCCTGTAGAGACTTAAAGCCCTAGGGAAAGGGGGTGCCTGGGGTTCAGGGGAACCTTCTCAGAGAATAAAGAGAGGGGAGATGGGGAAAAAGTGAAGAACTCTGGGAGGGGGGACTAAGACGAGGCAACATTTTGGATATAAACTAATTAACTAATAAGTTAAAAAAAGAGGATGCTCTTCCTGACAAGCCATCTCTCCAGCCCCTTCTGGAGCTTCTTAGTTTATCTTTTAAATTATTAATACATATCTCCATGGTATCTATAGTTATCCTTTAGCTTCTACCAAAAGTGTGTGTGTACATATGAATATGTGCATATAAGTATATTTGTGAGTGTATGTATATATATGTATATGTGTATGAGTGTATGACTATGAGTGTTTATTTGTGTAAATATGTGTCAGTGTGTGTGAGTATATGTTAGTGTGTGAGTGTGTTGACTATGTATGTGAGTGTATGACTTGTGAGTGCATATTTGTGTAAATATGTGTCAGTGTATGTGTGAGTGTGTATATGTCGCATGTGTGTGAGGATATGTGTGTGTGTGAGTGTGTGTGCAGTACCTTTGAAGTGAGATGAGAAATTGAAAAGGAGTGAATAGGAAGCAGGCACATAGAACGGCTTTAACACAGTCTGCTGGAAACAGATTATGTGTGAAAAGAAGACTGGGAGAATTATACACACATGATATTTATTTTTGTAGAGATAGGATGAACCTGACAACTCATTCATTTTATCACATTTTGGATTTCATTATTCTTGGAATAAGTATTTCTTGGAAGCTTACAAAATCATCTGTGAATGTAAGATTTTAAAGACATTTTATAAGCCAATTTATGGGTATTTAAAATATGATTTCACATTCATATAAAAAGCTAGACATCCAAATGTAACTGTAATGAGCAGTGGTGCCCACATGCAGTGGAGTACAACTCAGCTACAAACAAGAATATAAACTGACTGACATATTAATATTTCTGAGAAGCATTAGGCATTCAGGAAGCTATGTGCAAAAGTCATGTGAGTGTGCTGACGTTTGTGTAAGCAAGAAGCCTAGAAAAACATCCAGGTAACTTTGCAAAAATAAATTTAGTGTGAGCCACAGTCAGCCTGGTTACTTTCAGTGTGAGGGCTGCAGCGTATAGAATCAGACACCCGTGTTTAACAGAGCTGTGCTTAATAAACTTTTTACCTTTTGGAAGGATGATAAAATATTCAGCCACTGAAAATGGAAAAACAAATGGAATCAAAGAACGGCACAGCATTTAAAGCAAACATAGTGGTGGCATAGAGAAGGGACCATGAACTTAAGTCACCAGGTCATCCTTGTGCCCACCTCTGCATGAGAGGGAGGGAGCTGGCAAACAAAGGGTGCATTTGTAGATTTTTTTAGTGATACTATTAACAGAGCAGTTCTGCAACCCTAAGAGATACTGGAGGGTCTAGTTAAGGAGGGAAGGGATGACCTCAAAGGAAAAAGGTTACAGGGGAAAGGTCACAGATGAGAAGAAAAGGAATACACCTTTGGAGTTGTTGGATGTTTTGTTTGAACTTAGTATTTATAAAGCATGTACATGTGTGTACTTGTGTTTATGTTTGTATGCTATATACACATTTCATTTGTTACCATGTAGTGAGCAATGTGAACAAAAACAAGATTAGTAATCAACATGAACATCGGCATGGAGGGATGGAGCATCATGGTACACCTCTGGGTATGGTATACTAGGGACAGCACTCCTGAAGTATTCTGGGAACTAAATCATAAGAGGCTTTATCAGAGAAGTACAAAATAATGAATATTCTACATAAGAAGCCAGATGAGAGGACTGTATACTTAAAAACGTCACCAAGATAGAAGACAACACCATGTTAATGGAAATACTCCAGACTAAGGAGACTTGTCAGGCTAAGGTGATCTCCAGATCTAGATAGATCCAGTTTGCAGGGAGGAGGGTGTTAGAAACTAGAGTTGGGGCTAGGGAGCTGCTCGTGAGTAAGGTGCTTGCTTTGCAAGTCCGAGAACTTAACTTTCACCCTCAGACACCATATAACAAAAGCCATATGTGGGGTGCACGTTTGGATGGGAAGTTGGCAAAGACAATTTCTGGGCCTCACTGGCCAGCCCAGCCTTGTTGATTAGTTCTATGCCAGTAAAAGATCATGCCTCACAAATATATGACAGACATCTGAGCAACAATACCTGATGTTGTCATCTTAAATTTTATATTTATATACTTATATATACATCTATGTATATGTATATGCACACACACTTGAACACATACAAATGGATGCATACATATGTGTGTGTGCACACAAACATATGTTCACGCATACATGTGAACAAGGTCACATGGATCCACATACATGTGGACATGCATGCACATACATGCACACACACACACACATGACTGCACATAAATGAATACACAAACATCATCACACACCAACAGAAATATAAATTATGTTTTGGGGAAAATAGACAATGGTGCAATGTGTGAGTGAAAAACTAGTCCTTCTATAATATAAACTTATAACTGTTTTGTGTTAACATGATATATCATTTCATTCAATATTCAAGGAAGCCAAGAGCTGTGAAGAGAAGGTGCCTGTGATATAGAACCCCTCTGTGTCATGGTCTAGGATACTGAAGATACTTATGAAGATGTGCACATGTTACATGTACCTGTTTCTGTCAGTACACAAACTCAGACAGACAAGAATGAGTCTGGGGGAACAAATGGGCAGCAAATGAGAGGCTACAGGATACCTGAGATGATGGCCAAAGTCATAAGATGCCATAGATGATAGCTATGTAAGGTGCTCTGCGCTCTCCTTTCTCATTGGAGTTTGATGTTCTTTCCAAGTGAAATTCTTCTAAAAAGAACAAATTTACATCTGAAAATTGGCATTCAGATGTTAAACACAGATTAGCAGTAAAGCCGCTTCAAGCACACCCCAGGGATAACAGGCCTAGAGCCCAGTCGCCATTGTCCAGGACCTGTGTTTATCTGCAATGAAGATTCAATTGCCCAGTAACACTCCAGCTGCCCAAAGCCAGACATAATCCAAAAGAACCTGGAAAAGAATTAGAAAAGCAATAATGAATGAAATCTGCTGTAAACATTTTCCATTTACAGTAGCAGAGGTCACTAAAGGTTTTTGGGGTTCAATCCCTTGAGAGTTGACTTTCCTACATGAAGAGACTGCATATCTAGTTTCGGGCCTCCTGATGTAAGCATCTAGCCTTGGCTCCCTTCTTCTTTGATAGCCACTCTTCCCAGAACTATTTGTTAAGGAAGCTGGCATCTGTCTAACACATTTTGGTTATAATTCAATTTCTTCCTTTCCTGTTTGTATCTCTTTGATTTTATTCAGTTTCGTATCTGTTACTTTCACACGACTCTGACTGAGATGTATTTTGGGTGGTGATTTTGGAGGATCTCAGTCCTATGTTGAGGAAGGTATGGTAGAGTTTATAGAAGTGAGAGATTATGGGAAAGACCTGTCTGTCATGACAGACTAGAAAAGAGATAGTATAGGGCTGGAACCAAGGCCTCTCTATGGCCACAGGGACCCACTTCTTAGTAATCAGCCAGTCTCATATTCTTAAAGATTTCGATTTCTTAAAAAAATGCCACCATCTAGGGGATAGGAATTCAGATATGAGTCTATACAGATTCAAACCATAACATTCTGATCTGGCTTCCAAAGGCCTATAGCTGTCTCATAATTCAGAGTGCATTAGTCCAACATCAAAAGGCCCCAATTCTGAGAACTCCTCACATTGTTCCACGGTTCCACATTGAGTCTTTTCCGAGGCATATTGCCAATTATCAATCCTGAGCCCCTATGAAATTTAATAAAAAAAAAAAAAAACAAAAAACAAACCAGTTAATAGTTTCAGTGGCAGACAGGAAATGTTTCTATACTACAAGGAAGGAAACAGGAAGAGTATGATGTAGGCTCAGACCAAATCTAGCTGGGCGGACACTAAATCTTTTTTCCAAGAGTCTCTGGGGGATGTGGTGGCATCATTTCCACTCTAGGCAGCTATGGCAGCCCTACCCATATGGGCACCTGAAACTCATGTGGTTTTTCTGTTAAGCTGTCTCCACTTGTCACCATCAATTCCCTTGTCAGGCATGATATGTTCTGGGCATCTCTGACATCTTGAGGTCTCCACTGCATCCCCCTTTAAGGGGTTTCATGCATGAAACTGCACCTCTGTTACCCTCCCAACCAGGCCTTGATCACCTCAGTGCAAGCCTTGAGAACCCCATAACTCTTTTACTTGGCATGCTTGTATCATGAGCACAGCCTTAAAGGCACACATTTCTGCTGGCGTTCTCATCTTTTGAAATCTCACACAAACCCTTTGTTGTCTCAGCTGATGTCTTTTGCAGTTGCAGGGTGAGGGTGATTTCTTTTGACTCACAGGGTACAGTTTATCCTCATGAGGAAGTTAGGACAGCAGGAGGCAGAAGCAGCTGGTCACATGGAGTCTGCCTTTAGACAAAAGGGAGCAATGTGAGCCTGTGCTCAGCTCACACTCTCCACATATAGTTTGTTGTTTTTAAATGTGATCTCAGTAGTATTTTACCAATGAAGTCTTGGGAGCTGGATGCTGGGGTGAAAACCTGCTAGCTCTGAGAGGTGGAGAAAACACCCAGCTGACCTTCCTCCTCAGCTGACATCTTCTTTCCCACACTGATCCAAAACCCTCTGAAACCGAATGTCCTTTCCTTCTTCCTGTGCATCTCTCTATCCCTCCTCCTGACTTCCTCTCACTCGATGGTTTTTTTCCTGTGCTTACTCCATGTCAGTTGGTTAGTTGATCTGCCTCTTGATCTATGGTTGATTTTATTATATCCTGTTTGCAATTAACAGAAAGTTCTTGGATCAAAGGTGTGTGTTAGGGCTGAGCCACACCACAACTAGAAACAAGTTTTTCTAGTAAAGCACAATCTTGGGGTTCACAGTGTGATCAAATGTCCTGTAACAGCACTTCAGGATCCCAAGCAGCAAATTGTGCAACCTTCAGTGGTTGGATCTTCCCACATCAGTTAACATAATCAGGTCAATACCCACATCTTTGCACATATGTCCATCACTCAGGTGATTCTAGTCTGTCAAGTTGACAATTTATATCAACCTTCTCAATCTTTGAAAGCTGTTTTAAAAATTCTAGAACTGAATCACTGCACATTTTGGATATGTTTCTCATACAGACTTGACTGAAGGCCCAGGAGCCCCACAGTCAGGTAAAGTCACACCAATGACTCCACACTTGGTACCAGATTTTTTCTTTTCCTGCTTACTTATGTTAGCAATTTTTCAATCACTGTGACCAAACACCTTCTATAAAAACATCTTCTGGGAGGAAGTATTTATTTTGGCCCCTGGTTTCAGGAGGTCTTAGTCCCTCATGGCAAAAAGTTTGGTGACATTTATGGCACAGAAGTATGGGTGGGTGTTTCTAGTTCCTTCAGGATTTTTCTTAGATGTTGATTTTGTCAATACATTTACTCTCTATATTGAAACAATAGTGTGCCTTTTGTCCATGATTCTGCTTATGTGCTATGGTGTTTGTTTTTTATTTATTTGTATTTTGTTTTCTTTGTTATTTTGTTTTTGTTTGTTTTGTTTTTTGTTTTTTGTTTGGTTTGTTTGTTTCTTTGCATGTACTCAGTTATCTTTGTATCCCTGCCATGAAACTCACTTGGTCATTATGTATTAACTAATTTGTTTGTTTCATTTTGCATCTTTGTTTTATTGCTTTGCTGCCTCAGCATCCTGCCATGTAGCCCGTGAACTCACAGCCCTCCTGCTTCTCCCTCCATGCTCTAGGCATGCCAAGGTGTTGACAGTCCTTCTGTTTCTGTTCATTAAGGATGCTACTCTATACTTTTGTTGCACTTGTGTTTAGTATTAGTATAAGGTAACACTGACTTTGTAACATAAATCTACAAGTGTTCCTCACTTTTCTATTGTATGTACTAATTAAAGGAACTTTGGTGTCCATTCCTGAAAAGTTTGATGAAATTGCCACAGTGGATCTGTATCACCCTGGATTTGAAAAAAAAATCAGTCCTAGTACTTGTTATTGATCATTTAGTTTTCTTAAAATATACAACTTCTATTTTAATAGGTCATATGTATCTAGAAACATATCCATTTATTTGGATTTGTTCAAAATTATTAAAGTATACCTTTTAAAAAATATTTTCAATGATATCTGTTGCAATCTCTCTCTTTTACTATAATTCTATTAATACACTTCTCTCTTTCTTTGGGGAAGTTTGGCTAAGAGATCCTTAGGGTTGTTAATCTCCTCAAAAACATAGTTCATCAATCCTGTGAATTATTCTTTTAGAGTCTGTCTTATTGATTTCTGCTCTGATGTTGATTATTTCCTTTCCCCTTCTACTGGTCTGGGGTTTGTCATCTTCTCTCTTTTCCCTTTATTGTATGAGCTCCCATGATGCATCATCGTGTTAATTACTTGAGGTCCCTTGTGGCTATAAGCGCCTCTTTTAACTCTCTTGCTACGTCATCTCACAGATCTTCATGTTCCCTCTTCATTGGATCCCAAGCTCTTTTAACTCTCTTGCTACATCTCACAGATCTTCATGTTCCCTCTTCATTGGATCCCAGGACATTGCCATTTCCCTGATTTCTTCAATGAGTCACTAATCAGGCAAGGTCATTGCTCAATCTCAGGTTTTTTCTTTTTGTCAACTCTCTTGTCCTTTATCTTGCCTTTGATTTCTAATTTCATTTCATTATGATCTGATGAGCTTTGAGAATTGCTTTGATTTTCTCTTTTTTTTTTTATAATGACTTGGCTTTTTGCCTAAAACATATTCTATTTTGGAGAAAGTTCTATAAGCTGCTGAAAGGAATGCATATACTGCAATTTTGGGTAGAACACTGTGTAGATGTCTGTTAAATTAATTTCAATTATAGTACAGTTTAGTGTGAAATGATTATTAATTTCTTGAAGCTGCAAGACCGTTTGGTGAGAGCCGGGTACTGCAAGCATCCACTATGCTGGTAGTAGGGCTTCTATGTTCATGGTTTACCTGAGGGTTTGTCTTACGAGATTTGATGTACAGATGTTCAATATTTATGTATGTATATGTATATATATATATATATATATATATATACATATATATCCATCTGCTGGTGCATTGTTCCTTTTATCAACATGTCACAACTTTTGTTGGTTTTATCACTTGAAATTTGCTTTACAAGATGAGTATAGGTAGCTGCCCCTGCTTCACCTAAGTTTCTTTTATTTGGAATACTGTTTTTCAGCTTTTTATTTTCAGACTGTATTTATTGGAGAAGTAGGTTACTTGCAGGTTTGAAATAGAATATTTAGTTATAATTCCACTAGCCCATCTCACTCTTTCATTTTGCAAATTAGGACCATTTAAATCCATTCCTATAACGGGGAAGAATGTGCTAGTTCTTGGCACATTTTAAAAACCTCATGTTTAATGACTTGCTGGTTAGTTATAATTTGCTTGTCCATTGCTCTAGCAGAACTTATTAATTTCTTCATTCTTTGTCTTAGGTTTACCTTGCTGTCTTGGGTTTAGTGTACCCTTAGGGATCTTCTGCAGTACCACAGTGGTATGAATCTCTTTAGCTTGTACTCATCTTTCCCTGCTTACATTATGAAGAATAACTGTCCTGGATATTACAATCTAGGATATCATAATTGACATCTACAATCACTAGGCTTCAGAGTTTTTGTGGACACATTTTTCTATTATTCTGATGTTGTTTGCCTTGATAAGCCAGTTGGTACTTCTCCTGAAGTTTCAATGTTCTTTCTCAGTTCTCTAAGGTTGACAGTTGACATTTTATCTAAAATATACAGTGAAAGGGATCTTTTATGGTCAATTGCCTGGGTTTATAAACAATCCTTGTACATGGATATGCATATATTTACCCTAGAAGCAGGCAGTTTCCTGGTATTGTGTCACTGAATATAGTTTCTGTACCTGTAATTTGTTTCTTTTCTTTTCTTTTTTTCTTTTTTTTTGGCAGTGTAATCAGGGATATCAGATTGTAGTAAGGAGTTGAATGTATTTGGTGAGGATTGCAATTGTACTGGATTCTTTGGTGAGGTTTCCATTTGCCTTTTTTGGTGAGGGTTTACTGTCTGCTGACAGTGAATAGTGTATTGGAACATGAAGTTCCCAACCTTCCTTGAAGCCTTGAACAATCAGGACAATTGTACATGGTTGCATTGGTAGGGTGCACCATTTGCAATCATTCCTAGACTTATTAACAGTGTAGAGTCTGAAATCATCTGTGATAACACATAGTGTGGCCTTATATCAATGCGAGGTTCACACTCCTTTTATTTTTATCTCTGCTGTAGCTGAGTAGTTCTTCAGGCCAGTCATAACTAGCCTTCTTGGATATTGATTTTGGGCTTGAGGTTTTTAAATCTCCCCCCTTTTTTGAGTTATAGTATCATTTGAACTTTGAGTTGGGGTGATAGTATTGAGCAATACATGTTGACTCTAAGCTAGGCTGAGAACACCATCCTCCTCCCCGCCATTGGTGGCAGAGCATCCACACAGATACCAATCATCAGTAGACAGGTAGATTAACAGGGGAGAAGCAACTAACAGTGAATTCGATTCAGAAATAAAATAAAACCCAGTACCTATTGTGCAGCTTTGAGAATGACTGCAGCAGGGGTCAGTACAGGAATCAGCATACACCAAAACATTTTAAAAGATGATTTTTAAAAAAAAATCTGAGGAAACAAGAGAGAAGAAAATGGCAGCTGAAAATGATGTAAGGCACAAAACAAAAGGAATGGCTACACACAAGGGTGAAGAGAAGAGGGGATGGGAAAAACCAAAATGGGAGCAAATCCCACAGACCCCCAGCCAGGAAATCAAAAAGAAAGGTCTGAGAAAAGAGACTCTGACACCACACACAGACCCAGACC
>JADRCD010238480.1:16202-48279 GCA_019843815.1 Montemys delectorum
CAGACACAGCACCACACACAGACACACATACAGCACATAGACACACATACCACAAACAGACACAGACACATACTACATAAACACAAATACCACACACAGACCCACACAGACACAGTCATACACACCACATACTGACAGAGATACATACATACATACATACATACACACTATACTACACAGACATCACACACAGAGACACACACATGTATGCACTCACACACACAAGTGCATATACCTGCATATGCACTCATACATCAGCAAATACAGAACAAACAAAATGCTACGTTAAAGTATTCAAGTGTTGACTCTGTTGGAATGGTTCCACTGGTGGGACTGGATGTTCTCTCTCTACACGTGTCCCCTTCTTTCCATGTCTTGTTGACCCACATCTCCCATGAATCACCATCACTGGAAACAGTCCTCCCGTTTGCTGTTTATAGCATATGTTTAGGGCAGTATCAATAGTTTGACACTGCAACCAACTGAAACATTCCCTTGCTTACTAGCACAAGGCAGAGGGAAGCCTGAATTTTTTTAGATGAGATTTCCTGTAGGAAGACTGATTGATGTCGTGCAGGGCTCAGCTTGCTAAGATGATGAGCCTGCAGCTTTCACGTGCTTCCTCAGGCCCATGGCAGGGTAGGGCAATAGACCTACCATGAATGCAGAGACGTAGCAGGTTCTGCTCTAGGACTACACTCTCCTGAGTCCCCGTCCTAGATACCATTGTGCACCCTGGCTCAGTCTCTGCTTAGCTGTAGCTGCTGTCTTAAAGGGAAAGTCAGTCCTGCTGCATTGTGTGTGGCAGATCATTGAGAGAGAGATAGAAAGAGAGAGAGGGGAAGGGGTATGATGTTGGGGTGGGGTAGGAGGTATATCTGGGGTGATTTGAGGGAGGAATGCACTATATGCAGGAATAAAATTATCGAAGAATTAATATAAATATTATGCTTTAAAAATTCAGTGTAGCATGGTAATTTAAATTTCTGTCACCTCACTTTTGACAAGTTATCATATAATTATTAGTTACAACATGATTATAGAATATGTATGTATGTATTTTATATGTATTCTACAGTATGAATCTTTTTATTATTTTAAATACTTACCATTTATTCTTATTTTCTAATCACAGCCTTGATCCTCTGAGTAGCATCTTCTTTTCCCCCCTTATCCCTACATTTCTATTCTGATCGTTGTGAATCCTGTTTATTTTAGATTTCACGTAAAATAGTCTATATTAAATTGTGGAAAACTCTCAGTGGATGATATTGTATCATAAAATTTTGTAGGACCAGTCCTTTCCGGAGCATGAAAATGGCTTTCAGGTTGGAATGAGATTGGAAGGTATTGATGCCCGACGTCCGTCTGTGTTCTGTGTGCTTTCTGTAGCTGAGGTAAGAGAAGCCAGGGCTGCCTGGGGCTAATTACACAGTACATATTTTCTAGAAAACAACAGATTTCAGTACTCTGTCATAAATTAGTCCCAGTTCACTATTTTATTAAATAATATATAAAAATATGTTTCTTTACAATTTTGTTCTTAAGATGAACTTTCTAGTAAGTTTTCATCCTTGAGTTAACTGAAAAGTAGATTTTACCTAAAGTTGATAATAATCCAAGGGTCCCATAGTGTTGTTTCCAACTATTAAATAATTATTCATATTTTAGGTGAGCTAGTGAGAACTGTATAAAAATCCCTGTGTATGAATAAACATTCATATAAATACACTTACCTTGTGAAAATTATATACAGAGAGCTGCTATGGATGAAAATAAATAGATTTTAAAATGTAATATTTATCCAACACATTATTAAATCAATAGAAGCATTGAACTCAGAAGGCACATTCACATCTTCTATGTCATGACAATGACTATTAGGCTTGTAAAGAATGTCCAGGGGATGTATTTCTCAGACTTTATTTTCTGTGTTAAGTATGCTGGGCTCATGTATTAGCATTGATCCTTATCTCAGCCTCTATTCTCTTGAGGTAGAAAGTAAGCCCATCAGCAGAAGATATGTTTGCTAAAAGAAACATATGGCAGTTAGAAACATTTGATGTGATTCTGGCTTCTTAGATCAGTCTAAAAGGATATGTGTGTGTGTGTGTGTGTGTGTGTGTGTGTGTGTGTGTGTGTGTGTGTGTGTGAATGTGTGTGTGTGTCTGTGTGTGTGTGTGTCTGTGTGTGTGTGTGTGTCTGTGTGTGTGTGTGAATGTGTGTGTGTGCAGAGAGCTGTAGATAGCTGTTCATCATCATTGTGATTTAATCATATATCATATTACATATGCATTTGTTCTCTGATGAAAATCTTTGGATGGATACATGGGTTGGTTTATGATGATAACATCCTCTAAACATTTGAATGTTTTCTCAGTTTTGGGACCTTTTCAAATCCATGCCACTTAATGAACAACTGTGAATTTCCTGTTTCAGGTGTGTGGTTACCGGCTGAGACTGCATTTTGATGGTTATTTAAGCTGCTATGATTTTTGGACCAATGCTGGTTCCCCGGACATTCACCCAGTGGGATGGTGTCAAAAGACCAAGCATGAACTGCATGTCCCTCGGGGTAAGCCAGGGCACATTTATGAGCTGCAAGGAGAGGCACTTGTTATTCCAGCTTTGTTTTAACACCATTTCAGGAAATACTGACAGGGGAGTCTGGTGTGAATTGATTTTCCAAATGAAAGTTTTATCTACAAAGAGGCTGGGGCCATGACAATGCCTTAGAGATGAGTGAAACAGAAAAGTCTGTCTGTCTCTCTAAGACAAATATCCTGATTAGGAATTTATGGTAAAAATATAGTTGTTTGAGAGCACCTGATCGTATATAAAGTGTATTAATCTCTTTAGCAAGAAATTGTGTTCAAAATCATGGTTGAAATGACATATCATACCCTATCAATGATACCACACAGGGAAAGAACTTGATTTATTCTAAATTTGCTGCAAATTTGGAAATAATGGAAAGAATGAGACCATAAAATGCCGTTTTCTTTTGATGGAAAATAATTTTGTCTCTGTCTTTTGTTTCCTGTGAGATACTCAAGCCAGGCAGTTAAGGCTGGTCCTTTTTGTCTGAGAGATGCCTTGGTCCAGTTTCTTTGTACAACCAATTGCTACACATAGTTTCCTGCTTGGGCATTAGGTTGCTGGATAATGGTGGCACATTTCTGGTTTAGTGTGCCATCTCTCTATCCTTCAGGTTTCCCTTGGTTTCTGCTTGGGGCTGAGAGCAGTCTAGAGTTCATGAGAGCTGGTTCCAGAGAGCAGCATCATTTCTCCAGTAGGCATTGTAGAACCCTTAGCATGTGCTTTTATTGGATATTGCTCAACAGAAATCACAAGGCCTGGGGCTCTATGGGAATGTCCTTCAGAGGAGAGAAAGACTGAGTAAGGCCCCAGGGATACTCTTTCAGATGCTATTGTGACATAGGTTCTCTGAAGTCACCGAATCCCAGGAACAACAACAAAATGAGAAAGTAGCTTGGCCCCACACAAGAGCAGAAGCCAGAGTTGATGTCCTAGAGGAGAAGGATATTTGGCCAGAATGCAGCCTCTAGGAGACTACTGGAGAATCATGCTAGAACAAGTAAGGCCTAATATGCGAATATAATCTCAAACTCTACAAAGATTATGGCTTGTAGATTCAATATGAAAATATTGATCCTGTGTAACTGGGGGCCACTTCAGATGTCAATGCAGAAATCACAGCTCTCACCTTAAAACAGAGGTTCTCAACCTATGGGTAGAGAGAGACGCCTTTGATGGCTGCATATCAGATATCCTGCATATCAGGTATTTATATTATGATTCACAATACTAGCAAAATCACAGCTATGTAGTAACAACAGAAATAATCTTATAGTTGGGAGTCTCCACAGCATGAGGAAGTGTAATTCAGGGTTACAGCACCAGGAAGGTTGAGAACATCTGCCATAAAGGGAATAGGAGATAGTTTATTTTGAGTCATTTTAAGTGAACATGGTTCAGGAACACAGATTTAGGTTGCCCCCCAAACCATGTTTCAACATGAAAACAGTTTCATGAAGTTTTTTATAGTTCTACAGAATAATGAAAGTCATAAAACCAAGGCAGCCTTAAAATGCATTGTTGAATAGATCAGAGACAGTTACCTCCAGGTGTGGGAAGCATTTCTATAGGCTCAACATGCTATATGATGGTGTTCTTAGCTTTTGGGTTGGTGGAAGATAGCAACCTTCAGAGCTAATAGATTCCAAGGGTTTTGATCTATTAGTTACAGGGCGTTATTTCTGATGCAGAAGAGAGCAAAGAATGGCTGTCTCTGAGCATTAGATCTAGCCCAAGATTAGGTAATCAGACCCTGAACCTGTAGCATTCCCACAGCCCCCAGCGCTGATACCCTAACCAATCAATCTGGAGAGATAAGACTTTTACTGGGTAATTTATAAGATTAGGAACAGAAAGTTGGAGCTGCCGAATGGCCTTGGATTTTGACCGTGATGGGTATTGAACCTCAGTTGGCCTTCGGAATTCCTAATTTCTCCAGAGCATCTGGCTGTCCCAACTACAGTGGCATCAGGACCTCTCCTGGTCTTTGTGGCATGGCTTCGTAGTAAATGTCAACCACTTGGGGACTCTTATCTTACCCTTTCCCCTTTCCTTAAAAACCTTTAGTGAGAGATAAGAGAAGAAGGCCTGTAGATTTCAAAACACTCCTAAGAAATTATTTAGAAAAAATTATATGAGTATCCTCTTCATATAACTATGTTTCCCCCTTGAGATTAAATTCCTTGAAATTTGCTTTATGGTCTGTTATAATCCAAGTAAGTTAATAAGTGGATATTAATCATCTGTGAAGACTGACATATATTATGGAAATTACACTCAACAACTTTGAACTTAACACATTGAAACAACATTAAAATATAAATCTTTTGTGATGAGCTAAGGGCTTATTGAATATATAACAGAAGATTAAAAATAGAAATAACAATATATTAAAATATATGATGATATCTTGTGGGTATTTTTGACTAGTGTATACTCTTTTAGATTATAGAAAAGATAAATTTGTTTGGATGGATTACTTGAAGGCCTGTAGATTGCAAAATGCTCCTAAGAAATTATTCAGAAACAGAAGTTCTGTGAGTATCTTCTTCCTTTGTATAAATACTATTTTCCACTGAGCTTAAATTCCTTAAAAATTGCTTTATGGTCTGTTCTATTATAATCCAAATAAAGTTTGAAATGTCTTAATTACTTTACCTTTCCTAACTTAATTTATTATATAAGCTCCCCTGGGCAAATAGCTTTTTTGGTTTTGGGGGACTTTTTTCTTTTCTTTTTCTTCAGCATTGCAATTAAATATGTCAGAAAACTTAATTTAAATTAAGCCTGCCAAAACTTATTTAAAAATATCTTTTACTGCTATTTTTTCCCTTTTGCTTGCAGCAAGTTAGTTTTCTAAGCTTAATGTTGTTGTTTTGAAGCTAGTAGATCCTTGAGACAGACCCTGTCACAGGCGAATCACAGTCTAAGTACAATGAACACAAAAGAAACATTTTGGTAGATTCAGGGATGCTGTGTGTGTGTGTGTGTGTGTGTGTGTGTGTGTGTGTGTGTGTGTGTAGTGAAGGATTTGGCTAGAAGAGACTCCCCACAGCATCTTCATCAAATTTAGGGATGCTGTGTGTGTGTGTGTGTGTGTGTGTGTGTGTGTGTGTGTGTGTGTAGGGCAGGGGATTGGCTAGAATAGACTCCCCATTACAGCATCTTCAGCAAATCCAGGAATGCTGTAGCAGGCTGCAGCCTGCATAGACTCCTCTTACTCTTTATCCCAAGCAGCTCACAGAACCTTCAATGGAGAGTGAAATTTTAGTGCTCAGCCCTTCTAGGCTCTCAGCAGTAAGTGGGCATTTGGGGAGAGCAAAGCAGGGGTGAAACCTAGACTGCGCTCTGCTCCCTAGGCACCCTCTCTTTCCCTTGCCTGGTGTCCCAGCTAGGCCCTACCCTCTGACAATCTTGTACCTAGTATACTTGTTACTGAAATTCTATAGGTTTTTTTCCCTGGTCTTGATATTAATGTTAGGTGTTTATTATATGTCTCTCATAAATTTGTCTGTCAAGAAAAAGGACTTTACTGATACAAAGTTCCCTTAAAAATAAAATCCACTGAAAGATAATTTAAAAACAAAACAAAATAGGCTTCAGTGTAGATAATAAAGAGATAGACAGACAAAATCCTCTTCTAGTCTCTGGTATTGTGTGCATCTTAAAGCGATGAGGCTGGCTAATTATAGCTATTTCATATGAAAGGAAGAGTTACATTAGCCATAATCTATGTGTTCTGTTAGAAATAAACAGGCATTAAAATAATTTGTACTTGTAGTTATAATTTTTCATAAAAGAATACACTCTTTAAATATTGAGAAAGCACTATTTTTGAATCCCATTACTGAATTAAATAATTTTTAAATGCTAAAGAGCATAATCTTTATCACTTCAAATAGTAGCATTTGGAAATTTCATTAGCCTATGGGGAGTGGAGGATACAGTTTATCATCTGATGTAACTATACTCAGTTAGCATTGAGTCTTGCAATCAGCTCACATTGCTCTCAAAACTGAACATACTAAAATGAAGATGATAAGGGAAAGACAATCTCCTTATATAAGTAAAGCAAAAAGCCAGTGGGGAGCTTGTGTCCTTGGTCCTTGGTATACGTGTAGGAGCCTTGGCGATGTGCTTCCTATCGAGTCAGGTAAGAGTTGCTAGTGTGTCAACCTTGGTTTTTAAATGACCTAGAAACCTCCACAGTGGCTCAGTCCTCTTGGTTGACCTGCTTGGTTCTGTGCCTCTCCCCAACTCTATTGCTGTATTAGAATGGTCCAGTGCCAAAGGAGTTTCAGGTTGGAATGAAGTTGGAGGCTGTGGACAGGAGAAACCCCTGCTTGATGTACGTAGCAACCGTCGCAGACATTGTGGACGACCGAGTACGGGTGCATTTTGACAGCTGGGACGACAGCTTTGATTACTGGTGAGACGTCAGGATGCGCGTGCTTTGCATGAGTGCTTAGCATTCAGAAATCATCTTACCTGTGCTGGGAGTGTTTTCAGAGTAGCACACTTCAAGAATTTTTCGGGTGGCTTTTCCCCTGCCTCTCTTCCACATGGATTATTGAATTAATGAGTTTTCCCCATCCTATGTGGAGTTACTCAGTGGGGTCCTCCAGGAAGCAATGACAGCAGACCAGGGACAGTTCTTATGTTTTATCTGATTGTAATGAAAATAGATTTGAGAAAAGGAACTTAACAAAGTTTCAGGGTTGATTTGTATGTGTGTGTGTGTGTGGGGGTGTGTGACTGAAAAGTCTGAAAAGTGTTGAACGAAGCCTTCCACACAAAAGCTCTGAGAAGAATGGGTGTGAGTGCTTTGAAAGCCTGTGGGAAGTAGAGGAAAATGTATGCCACATAGCCCTGAAACCGACTGTGGCAAGCTGTAAGGACTTACTGGATAAAACCCTGAAATACGCAATAGGGAATGACAAGAACAATTTTTGTCACATTTCCTGTGTGAGTCCTGAACAACTGAAAATTCCCCAATGAAGCCATGGCTCTGCAGGTGCCTGATGGGAGTCTGCCTTTCTCCTTTGAACCAAGAAACCGAAATAGGGTAGTAGTTGTTGGTGTCTTAGAACACTCCAGAGCCTTTGTAAAGTAAAAGGGAGAAAAAGATAGCTACCTTGGGTCTGATTCAGCCGTTGTGTCTGCATCTGTAACTTCCTCTTAATAACTGGCTTTGTTAGTACAGGCAGGCAGAAGAGATTCCCTAAAACATTTACTCTGAGGATCACCTGTGTCAGCTCTATGTAACCCCTTCTGAACTATTTTACAGTTTCAAATTTCAAAAAAGTTGTGCAAGTGAGCAGTTTGGTCATCCAGGATAAAGTTGTTTCTGCCGTTTGCTAATTGTGATGTGCTGTTTCCCATGGGACTTCTTTAGTTCCTGTCTGTCCCTGTGATGGCATCTCAATAGGAGTGACCGAGGTGGGAAGGACGTTTATTTGGGCAAAGGGTTTGAGATTATGGGGAGGACATGGTGAGCGAGCAGGTAATGGCTGGGGTACTTGGAGCTAGACTGACCTTTACAGTACATGGTTATTCAGGAAGCTGAGCCCTCCACTCACTTCTGGTCCAGCTCACTCCTCTGGTCCTGCACTTGCCAGGTATGCACCATACCTGAAGGGTCCCTCAACCATTACAATCAGTGGTGTGAGGTGGGCACCGGATTGTAAGCATATAGGGGACATTTTACATTTAAACCACAGCACATTCTTCCTATGACACTGAGTGCTGTGAATGTGAACACAGTCCTGTTTTTTGCAGGTGTGATGTTAACAGCCCTTGTATCCAGCCAGTTGGTTGGTGTCAGGAGAACAGACGAACTCTGGTCGTGCCCCAAGGTGAGCCAACTTCATGTTCTTTGAAGTCATCTCTGTGTGAGTAGATAGTTGCTTTTCCCCCATTGTGGTAACAATATCCCCTCCTATAGTGAGTGGATAAAAATGCTGGGAAGTGTCATCAGCTACCAAGTGTCTAAAGCGTGCGTGGACTATGTTGATAAAATGTATTGGGCAGTCTTTTTAAAAGTCGAGACAAGTTTTAGCTCACTCAATAACTATCATTGCTGAGGACTGGAATTTGAAACTAGCTATTTCCAGGTATATCTTATAATATAATTCATTAATCAAATCATAAGATTGCTAAGTGTTTTATACTTTGGAGGTAAGTATAGAAATGTAAAAAATATAGAAAACAAGGCTTCATGTATGTTCTGACTTGCCAGACACTTTTCAACAAGCCAGACTAATGACTTAACCACGGACATAAGTTGGGGAAGCACTGTAGCAGAGGACTTCTCTAGTGTTCCAGAGATCCTGGATTCAGTCCCCCCACCATCATACCAGGAAGAACAGAAAGAACTAACTAGAAACTGTTTAATTTTAGCATCTTTAGTACAAATGTTTAAGGAGAAATCTGTTTTCTTTCAATGCATAGTATACAAGAAAGAATGTAGAAAACAGGATATGGTATCTATAACTTAGTAGCTGCTTTGTTTTTTAACATCAATAGTTACAGACTTTTGAAATCTTTAAGTTCTTTTTAAAATTCAAAACATGCTTAATATTATTGTACAAAGTAAATGATGTTCTGTGGACATTCCCAAATGTGAATAAAATGTATTTAGGTCACAATCATCCCTTTATTACTTTCTCTTTTTAATTAAAAATAGATTATTATATATAATATATTTTGATTATGGTTTTCCTGCTTCAAGTCCTCCCAGATCCTGCCTACACCCACATCCAACCAAATATACAATCTATCTTTCCTTCTTTCATTAGAATACAAATAGGGATATACAAATTTTAAAACAAAAGCAAGTCACAGTAAGAAAATCCAAACAATTAAACAGAATAAAGAAGAGTCTATGGGAAAGCACAAGAAATACATACAGCTACTGAGACACACCTACGCAAACACAGAAAACCCATAAAATTTGGAAACCATAATATATAAGCAAAAGATTGGTAAGGAAAAAATGAAATAGCCTCCAACACTATAATTGAGTTTGTTCTGTGTTGGCCATCTGTGTTGGGCATGGGGCCATCCCTTAAGTGTAGTTTGTTTACCCAGTGAGGCTGTTGGAGAAAACAAATTTTTCCTTTGAGAGAATCATTTGGAGGTAGCTTCAGGATTGGTGATGGGAGCTTGTGTCTCCTTCTCCTCTCCTCTCAGCATTTGGACCACTCCTGGCTTAGACCTTCCTTATGTTCCTAAGCCTCCTTGCCTTCATATCCCTAGAAATCTACCCTTTAGTTTCATCTTCTTTCCAACCCACACTGATTCCACACATCATAGGGAAGTGCTGTGGCATCTGCTTGGGTAGGACCCATTTAACACTGTGATCTTCAGTTCAATTTTCCTGCAAATGACACAGTTTCATTCTTCTTCATAGTTTCAGTGTATAGATAGCAGACTTTCTCCATTCAGTGGTTGCTGGATACATAGGTAGAGCCTACAACTGGGTTAGGATGAACTATTCTGTGATAAACAGAGGAATGGAGGTATCTGTATTGTAAGCTGGCATTTATTCTTCAGAATACATGCACAGAAGTAGTGTGATTGTGTGATTGGATCATGCTGGATTACATATGTATTTTTAAGTTGTAAAAGAAAATTCCATATGGGCAACATTAATTCATGTTCCCACCAGCAGTGAAAGAGGGCTCTTCTGTCTCATGTTCTTGCCTGCATTTTTTTATTTGTTTTCTTGGTGGTACCCACTGATGCTGAGGAGAAATAGGCTTCAGTGTGGTTTTGATTATTTCCTTCCTCCCACTACCTATCCATCTTCTCCATCTCAAAACACACACACACACACACACACACACACACACACACACACACACACACTAAACATCATGGAGTCCAATTTGTGGTGCTTAACTTCTGGGCCTGGGGCCTGCGGTAGGGTACTTTGACATATCTGTTGTCTCTATTGAGGAAAACTGGTTTTCTTCTCCTAGAAACTACCAGCTGTGCATAACTTATTGTCTAAGGATAGGACTTTGTGTCTACTTCCCTCCTTATAGCTGGGTTTTTGTGTGGCCTGAGCTTGTCTGGGTCTCGTCCGTGTTGTCCTAGTCTCTGTGAGCTCATTCTTGCCTTGCTATATCTGGGAAGTGGTGTTTGCTTGGAGTCAGCAAATACTTTTGGATCCTACAATCCTTTCACCCTCCAAGGGAGTGATAAAGACATCCCACTAAGAGGCAAGTGCTTCACAGTGTCTCACTTTCTGCTTGTTGTCCTATTGGGGTCTCTGTGGTAATTACCACCAACTGCAGGAGGAAGCTCCCATGATGAGATTGAACAATGCACTGATCTGTGGATATAGCAATATGTCATTTATAGTTGTTTTCCTTTATAGAATAATAGCCCTAGGCCTATGACCTCCCTTGTCTTGGATTCTAGGCCTGTAAAGTATGGGTTCCAACTCATGGAAGTAGCTTTAATTCAATTTAAAAATGGTTTGTTACTCTGTCCATTGATTGATGAATGGGTCATAAAAATGTGTTCCATTTACGTGGTGAATATTTTTCAGATGCTAAGAAAATCATGAAATGTACAAGTAAATGAACAGAGCTAGCAATAAGCACCCTGCCTGTGGTAACACGGACCAAGAAAGACAAACACTCTTGTTTTCTCCTCTCACATGTGGGTGTTACCTTTAAGGTTTGGGTTGTATGATGTCCCTTTGGATGTGGGTGTTGCCTTTAAGGTTTGGGTCATGTGATGTCCCTTTGGATGTGGGTGTTACCTTTAAGGTTTGGGTCGTGTGATGTCCCTTGGGAGCACAGAGGTTAGGTAGCTAATAAGGAACTGGAGGGAGGGTTTCCTGTGGAAGTGGAAATAAAATACAGTGTAATCTGTATATAGGAAGGAAATTAAAAGAGGGGGAATAAAAAGTAAGGAGTGAGGAGACAGAGGATGGAATATGGAGAGTAACAAAGACCAAAGACTGTGAAAAACATACTAATGAAGAAGCTTTGTAAAATACACACATGAAGGCAATTTAAATAAAATCACCCCATCATGGGGAGAGAGTATCCCAAGTAGATATTATAAGTACTGATAAAACCCCAGTGTCACAAATGGGTCACATCTTTTTGAGTTGTTGCCTAAGTGTCCCAGACACCACCTCAAGTACTGTAGCTACAGGCAGCACTGCCAGCCTTCTGGCACAACTTGATTGAAATAGGCTGTTGCTGAAGACACCACAGACTTGCAGGTAACATGGGCAAAGCGAGCTTACCTCTTTAGTTCACTGATTTTGCTGTTGCATGGAAGACTCTAAGTTGCCAACTCTTGCTTTTGTCTCTGGAAATCTCAGAGTCCTGTTAAAAACTTTGCTGCACTTACTCACTGCTGATGAAGGGTGGGAATGGAAGCTGGTGTCGTTGCTAGGGAAATCAATGTGGAGATTGCTCAAGGGGCTAGAAACAGGTCCACCATATGATCTACCATACTCCCAAAGGACGCTGTGTCCAACTGTAGAGGCTCTGCCTCGTCCATGTTCACAATAGCCAGGAAATGGAGAAAACCAGGTGCCCACCAATGGATAATGAAAAGGGTGGTTCATGTACATAAGGAAATATTATTCAGCTCTAAAGAAAAATGAAACTATGAAACACAGATGTGAATAGATGGAGCTTGAAGTGATCATCCTAAGTGAGGTAACCCTGACCCAGAAAGATAAATGCTGTGTGTTTTCTTTCATATGTACATGCTAGCTTTGAATCCCTAGATATGTGTTACAATTAGAGTGCCTATAGAAGTCTGAGAGGGCCACAAGTGGGATTTCATGGAAAGGGGATAGAATGTGGGTGGTATAAAGAGTACCGGGGATCATGGAGCAGTGAACAAGGCTTAAGTACGGTGGAAGGCGGCGTGTGGCAGGGTAGTGGGGGGAACTCTAGGAGTGATAACTTGAACTAAACACCTTTGAAGATGCCATATGAAAGCCTAGTACTGTAGGGCATTTCCAGTATAAGAATGGTCCCCATAGGGTCTGTGTTTGAATGATGTGGAAGTGGCAATATTTGAAGAGATTAAATGGATTAGGAGTTTGACCTTGCTGAAGGAAATGTGTCCCTGGAGGTGGGATTTGAGATATCAAAAGCCTATGCATAGTCCAGACACACACACTTCCTCTCCTCTCTCTCTCACTCACCACATCCTCCTAACTATGGGTCATGATGGAGGTCTCATCTACTTCAATATCTACCTGCATGCTACAGTGCACCCCACCATGATGACAATGTAAGCAAGCTCCCAATTAAATGCTTCTTCTGATAAGAGTTTCATAGGTTGTGGTATCTCTTCATAGCATAGAACAGTGACTAAGAAACACACACACACACACACACACACACACACACACACACACACACACACACATACAGAATGTAGGATATAAATTGAGTTTACCTACAAAGAAGTTATGCCTCTTCTAGATACCATAGGTTGCCAAAATTAAAAGCCCATTGGCAGACAGGCTACTTTTCAAGGTGTTGATTAGTGGAGGTTCAATAGAGTTCCTCAAAAGTTGCAATTGCTCTTGGTTGCCCACAGAACTTGATGTTATGTGATAGTACAAGAGAAATAAGCTGGTATCACATCACCCTGGAAACTTCATCCTAGTGTTGGTAGATTCTGTGTGTACTCTCATGAAGAAAAGTCATCACAGGCCTTACCCAGCTGTGTACTATTGCAGACTACAGTAACAACTGACCTTGCCAAATGCACCAGTGCACAATAGTGGCAACCATGTCTCTGGAGTAATCAGCAGCTGGTCTTCCTGGTTGAGCGTTTAACCCGGTGTATCTGTCTGCCTCGCTGATGCTGGATGTTGGTTACATTGTACCTCTTGGTTCAGGATAATGATGAGTGAGGAAGCTTTTGTAAGTTTAGTCTTTTCCTTGTTCGTGTGTCTTCATTACTTTTATTATATTTATATACCTAGGAGCTAGAATTGCCAGGTCACACATGGTAATTCTGTTTTATAATATCTGACAAACTTTTCTAAAGAGTCTTGGCCATTTTACCTTCCTGTAAGAAATGGGATTTCCCCTCACCCCACATCCTGGCCACCCTTCTCTATATTATGCTTTTATGATTAAAATAATCTCATACTTAGAAAATTATAAGGTGCCAGCCAGAGCAGATGTTATCTCTCGGAAAGCGATTTCACACTTTTCTAACAGCATGTCATACCACTGTGCAGAAGAAAGACTGAGACACAAAGACGAATTGGTCAGCAGTGCCCAGGACCACATGTTGGTACTTAGACGGGCATGCACTTGACTCTCTGTTTAAACTTTGATCTCACTTCAAGACCCCAAAGATGCACTTAGGGAGTTCCCTAGATGTGCTAGTCTCCTGTCCCAGTGAGGCCATATTGAATGTATCTTACTTTCCTTCTTTTTCTGAAACATTATCCTGCTGGATACAAAGTAGAACCTTATTGTGGTTTACTTGGGTTTGTGCTTTTTGTTTTTTAAAAAGCACTACTCCCATTGGACAGCTTCTCAAGTGCTTGTCTGCCATTTGTATATTTTCTTAGGAGAAACGTCTATTCAAGTTATTTATCCAGTTTAAACTGCCTCTTTAAAATTTTCATCATTCAAATATCATATTATTGTTGTCTAAAACTTTGTATATTCTGAGTGGGTGGTTGTGTATTGTGATAGAAGCCAGACAGGTGCTTTGCAAATGTTATATTTTACTTTCTGTGCTTCATTTCTCGTTCTTTTTAAAGGATATGTTTTGTATTTAAGTGTGTATTTGCGTGTTTGTGTGAGTGTATGCCACATGCTTGCAGATGCTTTCCAAGTCCAGAAAACAGTGTCTCATTTCCCAGAGCTGAATTTACAGGTGGGTAGGAGCCACCTCAAGTGGGTGCTGGGAACCAAAATTCTGTGCTCTAGGAGAGCAGCAAGGGCTCTTAGCTGCTGAGCCATCATTCTAGGTCATATTTTCAGTCTTGATATCATTCTTTGCATCAATTTCACATTTCTATAATGGGATATTTGAGGAAGATAACTTTTATAAAGAAAAAATACGTTTGTGCAGTTCTGGAGGCTTACTGGTAAAGCATCGGAGTCAGTTCTCTCCTGTTGGAGGTTGCCTCATGTTATGACAGCTGACGAACAGCAGAGGCCAGTGGATGGGAGATAAGGAGAAACAAATGGTGCAGCCAGAACAAGGGCAGATAGCAGAAAGGCAGGTCAGGCCTTGTTTTTCTAAGACAGCCCACTAGCAGGAACTCAGCCCACTAGCTGGGTACCTGAGAAGCATCTTATGGTCCCAGTGACTAATGAAACTTCCACTAAACCTTGCCTCACAACAATTGGGCGCTTTCTACGGTGCTGCTCTGGGGACTGAAATTTTAACAGCATTAGAGGAGGTAGGCTCACTCTCAAACCACTGCATCCTCCAATACATTATGTTTATATTATCTTGTCTTTTTGTGGCCCTTAATTTTATTTTCAAGTCAGATAGTTTTTTGTTAAATCTCAGGTAAAAATATTAACTGTGGATTTAAGTCATTGGTTCATGTTTAATGAACCACATGACCCAAGACAGGGGTTCTGTTTATTCTTTTGAATCTGTTATGCAGTTTCCAAGCACTCTTTCTGAAGAGACCACTCTTTCTACATTGAATCTTCCATGTAGCATTTTTTTGAGACTAAATTTACTGTAGAAGGTTGGATTCATTTCTGAAGTCACGATTTCTATCACATGAAGCAAATGCAAATATAATATGCATTATTCTAGTGCCATAAACAAATTCAAAAAGAATATAGACAATGTTTCTATTCATGTGCCCGGACCACTTTGCAATCCAGTTCATAAGTAGAAATTGTGAGTTCTTCAAATTTACTCCTAGTTTTCAAGACTGTTTTCTTCATTGGGACCTTTTAACACTCATATGAATTTGAGTATTTGCTTTTTCAAGAGCAATAACTGTTGTCATTCTGACAGTGTTGAATTAAATCTGTAGATTGATTTGGAAAGTACAGTGTTTGTTGCTGAGTTTTTCTGATCCATGGAGATGAGATGTTTTCAATTTATTTACAGTATTTAATTTTTTTCTTCAATGCTTTCTAGTTTTTAGTTAATAACTTTTTTTAAAAAAAGTTCCCTTTTATTATATTTTCTCTTGGGCAGTTTATATTTTTAGTTGCTATTATAGATGGAATAGTTCCTTAACTTACCTTGGAAATGGAAACTATACCTAATCTTGTGTGTCCATGCTCTACCTTGCAAATTTATTGAATTAGTTTATTCAATCCACATGTACTTTGTGTCTCTGAACATTTCCATGGGTTTTCAGAAGTGCAGTCTTGCTGTCTGTCATAAGAGGTCCCTTGGCTTCTTCACTTACAGTTTGGTCACTTTTTGCTGGACTTTCTCGCCCAACTGTTCATTGTGTGTCTGCAGTGCCATACTAGAAATGGGGCTTGCTTGATTTGTTCCTTATGAACAGGGTTTAAACATCTTATGGTTCATAGGATGATATGACTTTACATCTAAGTCAGATCTCTTCTTGGATTAAGAGCATTTCCCTGCTCTCTGAGACCATTTCATAAATATCCACTGTACACACCTCACCTTTTACAGTATACCACCCCTTTCCCATCTAAAACAAAACAAGCTGCCTCCGCCATATTGACTTTACCCAGTCAATGTCTTTCTGCAGCTGTGGAGAGTTTTATGGTTTTCTCCTTTGTCTCCTTCCGTAATCATTCCATTGATTTTCCTACGATAAATCACAATTGTATTCTTGGGGGGAAATCTACCTGATTTTTATTTTATTCCATTCTTTTACTGTGTTGTTAGATTCAGTGTGTTGATAGTTTATTGAAAAGTTTTTAGGCATATCCATATGGTCTGTTGTTTTCTTGTCTTATCTCTGGAGCCTATTCTTTTTTATGGTATTGTAAGTGAAATTGTTATTGATTTTAGTTTTTGATTGTTCATTGTTAGTATTAAAATATAGTTTGATTCTTCATATTGATGTCCCATGCTGAAGCTTTTCTAAATTCACTACTACTCTCCTGGGGCATTCCTTATGGTTTTCTCTGTGAAATTATATTATATTCAGACAGAGGTATTATATTCATTCATTCCTGATTTTCTCAATGAGTTTTGTTTCTTATTTAATTTATTCTTGTATTCTACCACTGGGTAGAACCCCCTCCCAATTTTATAGGAAAAGTCTTTTACAATTAAATATGATAGATTCTGTAGGTTTGAGAAAATTGCATAACTTTCTTTTTAAAAATAAAACAGATGGTCTTCTGCTGTATTAATTTGATATGAGTATATTCACAGATTCTCATGCTATATCAATCTTGTATTCCTGGGATAAATCTTACTAGAAATAATTATTGTATATACATTATTGTTTTTTTAATTGATCTTTTCTTAAAATTTTATTTAATCTTTGTTTTTAATACTCCAGATTTTATCCCCCTCCCGGTCTACCCTCTTACGGTTCCCTATTCCATACCTCTTCTTCCTGTCTCCATGAGAATGTTCCCACCCCTCCACTCCCGACCTCACCAGACCTCACCATTTCCTGGGGCCTCTGGAGGGTGAGATGCATCTTCTCTGGCTGAACCTAGACCCGGCAGTCCTTTGCTGTATATATGTGTTGGGGGCCACATATCAGCTGGTGCATGCTGTCTGGTTGGTGGCTCAGTGTCTGAGAGGTCTCAGGGGTCCAGGTTAATTGAGACTGCTGGTCCTCCTACAGGGTCGCCCTTTTTCTCAGTTTCTCCCAGCTTTCCCCTAATCCAACCACAGGAGTCAGCAGCTTCTATTGGTTGGGTGTAAATATCTGCATCTCTTTCAGCTATTTGTATAATATTTTATTAATTATTTTAGAACTTTATACATTCTTAGGATGAATATTGATCATAGTCATCCCAATCCCTTTTCTCTAACTCCCCCTAGAGCTACCCTCCACCTGGCCACCCCTTCCTAACTTTGTGCATTTCCCCCTCTCATTCTCTCTCTCTTTTTTTGATAGCCAATTGAATTGAATTTTACTATCTCTGTCCACATGTGGATTTGGCCATTCACTGTAGCATGGATGACCTACCATAGACTAAATAAAACTGAACCAGTTGCTAATCCCCTAAACAAAATTGACTCTTCTTCTATCAGCAGCCACCAACTATGTGTAGCTCCTCAGCTAGGGTTGAAGATTCATGAACTCCCCTACCCCATGCTGGAATATTGGCTGACATGGCAGACAGCTGCAGCTGCAGAGATTTTTAAGTACCTCCTAGTATTTTCATGCCTATAAGACATCATTTCGCCTCACTCTTCCCTACTCTTGGCTCTGACTGTCTCCTTGTCTTTTCTTAATGCTCCCAGATCTTTTGGAGATGAGTGTGTGATAAACATCTCATTGATGGTTGAGAATTTTATTTTCTATGACACAAAAAGGATTCTCCGATGAGGCCTGAGAGCGCATTTATAGGTGGGAATAGGTACACAAATTTAGAGGGTAGTTTGATTCTATGGTGTTCATCTAGCAAAATAATCTTAGGTTCACTTATGTGGCCTGTGAACACCCCAACAAAGGGTTCTTGGTCAGATTTATAGCTGGGCTATTCATTTCTTCTGTAGAATGGGCCTTAAATCTAATCAGTAGTTAACCAATGACATTTGTTCCATTATTGCACTGGTGAGCCTATCTTTGCAGGTTTTGCCTCCAGTTCTTACAGAATTCACTGTGAGACTAGACAGATGATTTTAGCCCCAACTGGGTCATGAAGCTCATTGTGTGATGGGGATTTGACTCCTTTAAGACATTCTGTTTGTTAGTCAACATATAGCTTCACAGGCAGTCCTGATGTTACCTTGTCAAGACAGGACCATCTCTAGGACCCAAGCCAGGATCCAGTGACAAGATTGCCCAGTCTCCACAGCTAGGCTTGGTGCAGACTTCCCTCTAAGAGGATTCACAGAAAACAAGACAAGGAAATAGAGTTGAAAGAAGGATAAGTTATAACTAGAAGGCAAATCATTCTAATTGATCTAGAGATAAAAGAACATCAGCAACATAGCTAATCACCATGACCTATCCTCAACTACCCAGCTCCCTGCAACAGAATTCAGAATCACTGAGACAGCAAAAATATCTGAGAAAGAATTCAGATTAATGACCACATAGAAGTCTAAAACACAGATGTATATACTAAGGTAACCTACCAAAAAACTTGAGAAGACCATCTCCAGGGTGACAAAAGCAGCTAGTTACATGAGAAAGTGCAAAATATGGAAGACAAATTCAGCAAGAAATTTGAAGCATTGAGAAAGAGTCAAGGATAGCAGCTGGATTAAAACAATAGCTAGTCAGAGAGGAGCCCATCACCAGAGGTGACTTTGAAGGACAAATTCAAGATGGAGGCCAAAGCTAAAGAAGAATATAATCAGAAATCTATAAGGAAATCTTAAGAAGTGCAACCAAGATTTTTATGAATTCTATGAATACATTCCAAAGGCAAAACTTGCAGTCTGTGAGGCAGAAGATAGAATTTGACAGAGATAAAGTCAAAAGGAATAGACAAACCATTTAATGAAATTATAGCAGAAAATTTTCCTACCTTAGGGAATCAATTAGACTTCCAAACACCAGAGGCATTTTCAGCCCCAAATCCATGTGATAGAATAATAATTCTTCAGTACACTACCACAGTCAAGATTTGAAACATACGAAGGACACCACACGCACACGCGCACACACACACACACACACACACACACACACGGGCACGCGCACGTGCACACGCACAAGCACAACATTTAATACTAAAAGAAAAATGGCAAGAATATCAGAATAACCCCACAACCTTCACCACAAATCCAAAAGCCAGACAAGCAAGGAACAATCAGTAACTACAAAGGCAAATGACTCTGAATTGAGGATGTAAAACCCAACAAAGTCAGCTCTCAGAAGATGGAAAAGTAAGGATATTTTAAGACAAAGTGTTTTACCTTATGTAAATTACGTAAGAATTCGATTAGAGATTCTTTATGCATACAGATGTTTCATGTTTAAGCATAGTACAGTAAAAGTAAAATTACACATTGTCCATTTGATTGGTTTGCTTCTGGTAGCAATTAGTTCCAAACTTTATTGGTGAGAATTATTTTACAGAAAACAAATTTGTCTTTTGAACATTACATATGTTTATGGATTTTCAACATATTTAGGCATAAATATGTTCATGTTTATAGGTCATAATATTTTATGTCTTCAATTACATTATTGTCAGAAAAAGGACATTTTCTTTATTTGCCAAAGCTGATGCACTTCCAGGGGGCAATTAAAGCTTTTGACAGCAGAATAACACGAATTGATCTGAGTTGTTTCCCCAGGTGCTTAGGGAGATTAGCATGGGTTTTAGATAACCATGAAGGGTGGAGGGAGACATGGAAGACCATTTGTAAACACACAACAGTAAAATGCAGCATCATTTCACTGATACACCTTCACATGTTAAGCTATAGTTTCCAACGCTATTGCACAGAATACTAAAAGCAAGACATTTTCATTTCCGTGGGACAGTCTTTGGCTGAGGCATTAGTTGAAATGATAAGTAGGTAATAGACTTTTAGAAAACCTTTCTAACCATTTGAAGAATTAATGGCTCTCTCCACAAGGGCAATCGTGTCTCACAAAGACCTATGGCATTGGTGGGGCAGGTACTGTTCAGTAAGGAATCAGCTCCAGATAAATGGGGTAAATCTAGCCCTTCCATTAAGTAAAGCTATCTGCAGTGTTTGGTGAAATATCAGTGAACTACCCCTTGAAAGCTAAATTAATTTCATAAAGACCAGAAAACTAGAAAGAGGCCTCAGGGAGGGGAGAAGAGGTGGGGCTGTAGGGAAGGAGGAAGAGAAAGGTCATGGAACACATGGGCATCGAAAGTTGAAGGGAAAGCAAGGGAACGTGAGAAGGGGGCATAGGCACAGAGAGGAGGAGTTGGTTAGTATTAACCAAACCTTAGTATGTATGAAAATAACATCAAGAAACCTGTTACTGTGTATGCTAATTATAAAAATAAAACTACATTTAAAATTAATTCTCTTGATGAAGACACCATAGATGGCATCTCTACTTTTCTTCCTTATTTCTGGTATCTGGAAGGGAACTGCCATTTATAAAATATGTATGTATATGAGTTTCCATTGCTCTTTATCACCCAGTGTGTTATATTCATCAGATTAAAGAGCATAAAGAGACTTTCTTCAACAGGCTACATGACAGACTGTTCTGCATTTAATGAGAAAAGCCTGATCTCTAGTTATCCCTCACGAAGCATGCAGGTTGACAGGAAGCCCTCCCAGCCATGGAGACTGTCAGGATTCATGAGCCCGGCAGTATGGCTGGTTTCTTGGAGGCATAGCTGAGACTGGAGAACCTCTGCACACACTGATGCTCACTTTGGAATGCATACTGCATGTCCCCTCAAGCTGTGCTCAGTACTTGTGTTCTCAGGGTCTTCTCAATGACAGAATGGAGAGCATAGGGGAGCTTGTTCTAAAAGACAAGCCTACTATTTCTCTAACAGCTTTATTGAAGTGAAAACCACCAACTGTAGAAGTCATCCATTTAAAGTGTACGTCGTCAATATTTTTACCATATTTACAGAGTTGTATAACCATTACCACATTCGTCCTGACAACACTTTTGCTACCCCAGAAAGGAATTCCCAGTAGTTACCTATTATTGTGTAATCCTCCATCTTTCTACATTCCTGACAACCACTAATTTACTTTGAGTTTTTACAAATGTACCTGTCCCAGATATTTTTCTGCATGCAAAAAAATGTTGCCTTTGTGTGTGGCTGCACTCCTTGAGCATAGTGTCTTTGTTTAATCCACAATGTACTTGCATCAGTACCTCATCTAGCATATATCATTAAACAGATAAAACACAAGTTATGGGCCTGTTTATCCACTTGGCAAGCATTCAAGTTATTTCTACCTAGGGTATATTTTGAGTAATATTACTATGAGTATTTGATTTTGCTTGAGCATGGGCTTGCGGTTCTCATGGTGTTATAGCTTGGGTTGGAGGTTTTGAATAATTCTGTAGTGTTGTGTCCACATTATTGAGGACCCCACCCTGCTGTTGTCCATGGTCATACAGCATCTGCTTGTTTTGAGCATGGGGTTTCCTACTTCTCATCATCTTGACTGACACTAGTCTGTCTTCCTATCTGACATAATTGGTGTGAAGTGGAATCTGATTTTTGAGTCTCATTTTTCTCAGTTGCCCAGTGTGGCAAAGACTTCTCCATACTTCCCTGTTTTCCAGGCAACTTTGTGACATTTGGGCCAATTTTTATCTTCTTTGGTGAAGATATGTTGTCTAGAGAGATGAGGAAACCTGCCTCTGTGCACTGGTGATCTCCAAGATGAGTTTTCAGGGCACTTCAAGAACTTTCTTGCCCTCCTCTTTCAACAAGTTACACAAAATCTTACACTCACACATCTGAGTGTGGCAGAAGGGCAACTTCCAGAGCAGTACGAGGCACATGGAGTGAGGGCTTCACAAGAGAAATAGTGTCTGAATTGGTCTCTAATG
This sequence comes from Montemys delectorum, assembly GCA_019843815.1. Lineage (NCBI taxonomy): Eukaryota > Metazoa > Chordata > Mammalia > Rodentia > Muridae > Montemys > Montemys delectorum. Next base: position 38,428 of record JADRCD010238480.1, read on the forward strand.
GGTATGTGAAATCCATATGAAGGACTGTTGGGTGGAGGGAAGTAGAGGCAAAACAAAAGGGCTGAAAGCCCCTGCACCTGCAAAATGAAGCACTACAGGACTAACACACTTGGCTACAGAGTCTGGTTATAGGGAGGTGGAGATGAGGCAAGAAGTGATGCTGAGCACCTCTGATGCCCTTTTAAGAGATTTTATTTTAATCATAGACATTTTGATTATTTAGAGCAGTGGGGGACCAGGAAAAAAAGACCTCCCTGCCAAACTAAGTGATGTTAAACTGCCAAAGTTTTACTTCCTCTCATAAATAATATCCTTCATAGGATAACGAATAAGTGGAAAAGCATGCAGATGACCCAAGAGCACACATTGCACTCCTGTCTCCTGTGCGTCCTTCACTAATACAAATGTTCTTCAGTCCATTGTTTACGTACTTCACATTTTTGAGGACCTCAAAATGGGGGAGAGCTCCTCCTCCCAGGTTTGGCACATGCTTGCTCATGATCAGATGAGTCCTTGAGATTTCTACAGGACATCAGTCATCCCAGAAGCCATGCCAATGGCCATGCTTGTTCTCATTGTATCCTGACAGGGTATACATGGCAGACTGTCTCTTCCTGTTAGTGGTAACCTGGTAGCAGGTCCAAAGGGGAACAATCCAAATTTCTCCACTGTAAAATTACTTTATCCCTGGTAGAATTAATCCATATCTCTTGATGAATTACTCAAAGATTATGCAAATGTTTCATCTCTGACCAAATCTGTACCCACTAGTTCCTAGCATTCGCTGATACTGATTAGACTGATCAGTAAAATGCTTGCTAAGTGGTGATGAATCAAGTGCCATGCATCCTCCTGTGTGTGTCAGCGGCCATCTCCTGCCCGTCTGCTTTACTGTTTGCTTTTTCACTTTCTGCTTTGTACTATCAAGAAGTCATGGACCCTACTTTGTATCGGGCACTGTGATCTGTTATGAATGTTATGTGGGGGAACAGGCTGCATTCCTTGGCATTAAAGCTGATGGAAGACAGAGATGGGGAGATTCATGTGTTAAATAAATCTATGATGATTTGTTATAAAGAATGACAAAGTGGTTAATCAAAGAGGAAGAAATGCTTTATAGGGAGAATTACACAGTGGTAAGTGGTTTGTGAAAGATTGTCATTTCTATAGTATATATGTTATCTTTAAGTTCTGGAGAACCAGAGTTTGACATGGGATGAGTGTAGTGTAGTGTAGAATAGTATAGTGTAGTGTAGTGTTAGTGTTAGTGTTAGGGTAGTGTAGTGTAGTGTAGTGTAGTGTAATGTAGTTTTAGTGTAGTGCTAGAATACTAACAAGAAGTGAGGAGGGCAGGTAGATTGGGGCTGCTGCTTAAAAGATCTTTAGAGATGGTAATGAGTCTATAATGAAGGCTGTGGGAGAATTCAGTTGGCAACAGTAGGCCAGATTAGAGCTCAGTAGGGATTCCATTATGGAGAAGCATGGGGGATATTTATATCATGGTAGGTAAGATTATGACTTGGTATATTACTGTTTTCATTTGGAGATTAAGCATGACATGAGAAGATGTCCTGTTGAAAAGGGGCGGATATGTGATGACCAATCTTGGTTGTCATCTTGACCATAATTTAATTAGAAACTTGGTCAGGATGGCAGAAAATCAGACCACTTGAATGTGTATGTAGGTCTAACAGCGCATGCAACAACTTGAAGCAGCCATCTGCTTTTGGCCCCATGGTGCTGCCTGCAGATGTGTCTGCAGTAGTTCCTCGATTTTCTTTCTGTTTTTTCCAGATATTTTCTTTATTTACATGTAAATTTCTCCTTTCCCAGGTTCCCCTCCAAAAAAACAAACAAACAAACAAACAAACAAAAACAACAAGAACAAACCCCTTTTGCCTCCCCCCTCCCTATGCCTGCCACCCCACCCTCTCCTACTTATTGGCCCTGGCCTTCCCAGGTTTTGTGGATTTTCATCCTTTCCTTATTCCTTATTGGCATTCTCTTTAACTGACTTATGTCTGGGCTTTCGTAGTTCTGGTAAGTCAGTTTTCATTCACTGGCTTGCTTTTCAAATTTCCAGAAATATTTGTTGACATAACCATTGGCTTTTAATCTATTTTCACTGTGACTTTACACCACTGTATTAGTTGTGCTTTAATTGATTTACTATTTTGCTTAAATAACATTATATTTATAGTGCTCCAGCTGCAAAATTTGCTATTTTTGTTGCCTTTTGTTTTTTACCTCCTAGTCATTCCTTCCATGTAAAAGCACTTTTGCTAGTCCCCTTTTGTTAATTACTGTGAACTAACTAGTCCACTAAACCACTTCAAGCTCTTAGTGTTTCTAACCCAGTGCGCACCTTTACCTCTTCCCACAGCATAACACGTACTCATGCTGGTTCCTTTTGAAGTTGCCTTGGGGCTAAGACTTCTCCAGTCCCTTGGGAATATCCTAACCTGACACTTGCACATGGTGGCTGACCTTACAAGCAGTGACTTCTTACTTTGACTTCAAGCTGTTCTTTGACCTCACCTATGTTAGTTACCACCCAGCCAGAGGAACATAGCCGACTGCAGAGGAATCCAGAAATTGCTGTTTCTTCCCAGAAGAAAACATCTTGAATCCTTGGCACTGTGTGCTTTACATATTTTGCTTTCTCCTAAGTGATTGTATACACACGCATACCCAGGAACACCCACACTTCCTTTCCTATCATTGGGGTTTGAGTAGTGCATCCTTTGCAATTAGTTAGACATTTTCTCTGTTAAGCATTCCTTTAAAAATACGTTTATTGGGGCCATTTAGCTAGCTCTCCAGGGAAAGGAGCTTGTCATCAAGCCTGCTGACCTGAGTTCTATCCTAAGAGAACTGATTGCCACACGCTGTCCTCTAGCCTCTGCTCATGTGTGGCAGCCTCTCTGCAGCTCTGGCCTCTCATGCACTCACACAGATACACAAATGAATTTTCACTAAAAATTTTAAATGTCTTTATTAATAGTTGGCTACATTTAGAGGGGAACACAGTAAGAATGAGTATTTATTTCTGCATTTAACATTGAAGCTTGTGAATGAATGCTCAGTGGAGGCGATTTCCTGAGACTTGAAACCAAGGGAGACCCTAGAATTGACTCTCCAGATATAACAGCAGTGCTTTCTCTATATCTCCAAATCTACCTACCAGCTGGATATCTAAGATAGTTTAGACATTTGTAGAACATGTGAAATATTGTTGGTAGTCAGTAACCGCAGTGTGATTTTCCCCATAAAGCTAAATTACAGTAGCAAAATTCATGCTAAAAAGAAATGTCTTATTCGGTTTCTAAAACATACTAATTATTTATGACTCAAAGAATTATTGTATTGATAGTAATAAGCTAGATCATAAATGGGTAGTTCACTGTCATGGTTAGTCAGGGTATTAATTAATTAACTAAAAAGCTATTAACTGGGCCTTGCTTAAGCATTAAGAACTTCTGGGGCCTGAGGCTTTAACAAGGAACAATACAGTAATATACAGTAATGACTTAACAGAAGGTCAGTCATAGAAGAAGTCTGAGTGGAATATTATGTAGTTAATGAGAGGGGGAAACAAAGACAGAACATCTGCACATTTTTACTCAAAGTTTAGGAAGTAGAGAACAAGGGTCCTGGTTACCTGACCTGAATGGTCACAACTCATAAAAAGCAGACAGTGGGCAAGGTTAGGTATAGTACTAGCAAAAGCCATGCAGACTCATTAGTTGATGGTGACTGCGCTTGATGCTGAGCTGTGCTCATTTCTTTACTTAATTTTGTCTACATCAATTTCAACTCAGCTCTATTTTGAACAAAGCAATTGCAGAATGAGCTCTCTGAACCGAGTAAGGTAGTCCATACCTGTAATCTCAACATTCAAAAGACATGAGGACAGCTGGAAGTCTGTGGCTAGCCTGAGCTACAGAGTGAGACACTGTCTCAAAAAGCAAACAAATAATAACAACCAGACACAAAAAAACTAACAAAACCTGTTTTGACAAAAGCCAGAGGCACAATTCTCCAAATGATAGATCAAAGAGTGATGGGTGACCAGGTAACGTGTCTGACAGCCTGTGACTAGGCTTATTTAGTTACGTTGCCTAACCCTGAAAGTTTATGCCCCCTTCTTTAATTGTATTGAGCCAAATACACCATGGAGGCTTCTGGCATCATTGTCACTCTAAATACAAGAGCTTTGTCCTAATGTTTGTTGAATACAGGGAATCTGAAACCTCATTCGTTTTCAGATTTATTATCTGAGGCTTTATAGGGATTAAGGCTTCCAAAATCACATTCTAGCTGGCAATCATATAGGCTCATTAGTGATCATGTGACCTGTGGTCAATGAGTGTCTCCCCGCCCCCATTCCCTCCATCTGCCTACATATAGAGACTTCTGTGGGAGTGCTTTCTATCTGGAATGACTTTCCTGTAGGAGGCCTGGGCTTTCTGTTTGGAACAGCTTCCTACCAGAGGCCAGCATGCTGAAATAAGCATCAGGCTTCCTTTAGTTGTCTTCAAAATCCAAAACAGAATGATGAATGAGCGTTGTCTGCTAGGCAGTTTGAGCAGCCCACACTCTTAGGATGCTAGGACAAACCATCCCGAGCTTAGTTGCGACTGGACTCAAGCTCCTTGTTTTCTCTTGTACAGGGTCAGGTTGGGGTTCTTAAGGGGGTACAGCAGCACTCAGTAAGCCTCAGACAACAGGCCAAGAGACAGGAGCTCCAGCATGGTGTTCTTGAATGAAGCTGAGCACGGTGTGCTTCATTTGCTAGGACGATGATGGTGTCTAGCGGGCAGCTTTCCCATGGCATTATCCCCGACTCACACTGCTAGGGTGACTGGTTCATGGTAATGTGGTACTTAGTTCATTCAACGTACTTGTTTATGGTCTGTATTTCTCCTATCCTGATTGGACCCACGCCTTATTAGAAGACCCCTTTTTACTACTGGTTGTTAAATGGAACAGCTGCCCACCATGTTTACACTGACTAGCACTCCCATGACTTCTGAGTCTTTCATTGTCTGCAAGTATAATGTTGGTTATTGTTCGTCTCCATGGGAAGGTCGCCAAGGCCAGGAAGCTAGTTAGGAGGATAGTGACTTGTGCTAGTGCCTTTTGATTCCAGTATGTTCAGATCAATATTACAGGGGCTAAAATATGTTTCTGCTTAGGTTTCTGGAGAAAAAAAATAATTAAGGACTTCCTTATCAAGGGTCTGAATCTGATCTTAACCCGTGCATTGGGCCTTCCTTACAGGGAAAACCATTCCAGTGGCACATGTCACTTACTTGTCTGGCATTGCCAATCCAAAATGGATGGATATCAATTAGTATTATCCAGGATCCATCCCACTTGAACCACTAGGCAGTGTGGTGAACGAATGCCATCCCGTCCCATGGTGTTTCTAAGACAAGTAGCAGCAACCGAAAATACCTTTATGCCGAAGTTCTGCTCAGAATGTTAGGGATGTATGCTCCAGCATCCTCTGAGCTCATCTGTTTGTCACTCCTGAGTATCAAAATATTAAAGGTCAATGTATCAGGAGATGAATTTTATGTACCCTAGAGGTACTCATAAAGTATCATAGAGTGCTATATGCTTGCTACACGTGGGTCCCAGCTGTGTGATGGTGTTTATGTATGGTGGAACACAGTCTTTGGTTGGAGGGGAGTGGGCTTTCTCTGGAGTAGAGTGCTAAGCTGAAGGAAGTGATGGTGGGACGCTTATGAGGAGAAAAGTTCCAGGATAGTCTTGTCTGGATCTAGATCTGGCTGTACATAGACTGGAAACAGTGTTCAGGCATCTGATGACTTACATGCTAAATATGCTTTCTACAAAATGTTTAAAAATGTTTAAAAATGAAACATTCTTAATCAGCAATACTGGGAAATTACAGGGAAGTTCATGGAGGCTTTAGTATAATATCATAGGGCTTTTAAAAAACTTTTTTAACCTTCTAAGATTAAAATATAATTATACCATTTCCCCCTTCTCTTACTTTTTTCCAAATCATCCTATGTATTTGATTAGGAAAAAAAGAGACTTCTGAATAACATAGCCAGATTGTATTACTGCACATTAATTGTAAGTTTTTCAACCCACACATGTTGAGTTTTTGTTGGTTTCCGATTACACCAGAAAGAAATCTCACCTTTGAGTTCTGTGTCTGAAGAACTTGGTGTCTGCAGCTACAGAGACTTACCTTTACCCTCTGGGAGGCCACTGTGCACAGAGGCAAGAGCCTGCACTGTTTGGGGAGTCTATTAGACACCCCTGACCAATGGCTCCTGCACAGAGGCAAGAGCCAGCACTGTTTGGGGAGTGTATTAGACTCCCCTGACCAGTGGCTCCTTAGGCTATTTCTCACACGTAGAATTAGAGTTTTGTTAGATTGTTGGTGGCTCTTGGGGTAAGCATTATCAACCATAATGTTTGTGTGTGCCCCTGTGTGTATATGTATGCTTAGCATGTTTATGTGTATTGTGTTTGTGTGTAATTTCAGATAAGTATAAAATATGACTTCCTATGTCTTTCTTAGGAATCTTTAGAATTATTCATCCCTCCTCCCTCCCTTTCTCCCTCTTTCTATATGATTCTTCCTCCCAAACCACAATTAAAGCCTGCCAGTGCTTCTCATTTTCCACTCCTATCAATTCTACCTTCCTATTCCCTTTTCACATTTGGTATTTTAAATATTTAAGCAAAAACCCTTAACCATCCAAAATACCTCTTACACATTTGGATAATGATTTAGCTGGCTGTAACTTTTAAAATAAAAGAGCACTCATTCACAAAGCTGTATAGATTTTTCAAATACTGTATTCAAGGGCAACAATGATAGATTCATAATATGAAATACTTTCATTCATTAAGAAAATAAAAATAAACATTTTGCAATTCTGTTCATTAAAACAACTTTAAAATAAAACTAATTGGATTGCAGTAAGATTAGTGAAATGAGAGAGGGGGAGAGAGAACACTGATAAATAAATGTAATTAATTTCTACTGCAAATGAAGGAGAGAAGAGAGTAAATGACACAACACAAATACACCACTAACAAGGGCGGTGAATAAAAAAAGAATAATTATGTCAAAAGTACCAAAAGAAATTAGTTTGTTGTATTGCAAAGTGTCAAACATGTGCATTTAAATGTGTAATATGTATTTAAACATGTTATGTATACTTCTAAAATCAGTGGCAGGCTGCTTCCCGTATGTGCCCTGTTCCAGTAGTCCCTGCCCTCAGGAGGTAGAGACAAGGTGACCACTAGGGTTATGTAATATGAGCCAGTCTTAGAAACCCAGAACAAGTAAAATAAAATGCAATGCTAAGTATAGCTATTTTGCAATGCTGTAGCTACACAGCTTTAGTAACAAGAATAGACCTCAGCTAGGCATAACTTTAATGGAGGGGTTGAAAAGATTCTTAGAACCTTTCTCCAGCTTCATGGCACAAGGTGAGATGGGTATTTCTAGGTTTTGTCCAAGTCCTAAGGAGCCTAACTCTTGCGAGTCAGAGTTCTGGCTACCACTTCAGTCTACCAAGTCCTGGCAAAACCACCTGTCCTTGGTGAGTGAATGCATCAAGTATTCAGTGAGTGCTTGCACACATTGGCTTTGGTCCTCTCAGAGATTAGCATAAGACTGAAGAAGAGAATATAAACTTCTGATGGTACAGAGTGAATCTTCAGGCAACAGTGTTGTTTATAGTACATGGAGATCTGTGAGGAATCCTCTGACCTGTGTGTGTGTGTGTGTGTGTGTGTGTGTGTGTGTGTTTCATCAGGTTATCCTGACCCAGAAAAGTTTTCCTGGACAGACTACCTGCAAGCTTCTCAAGGGAGGGCAGTCCCTGCCAAGGCCTTTAACACGGTGAGTTCCTGTGGTGCCCAATCTCACCTTCGTGAAGCAGGTGAGTCCAGCAGCTGCTGCTGCTCTGCCTGTCTCTAGTTCTTAAATCCAGGGGAAGATTTCATAACCAACTTGCTTCACTTTTGCTTAATGGTGCAACGTTGTACTTTTGGGCTGTTGCTCCTACATTCCTGCATATAGAGAACAATTCCTTATTGGGAAACACAGAGAAGGACATAGGGGTGCTAACCTGAAGTGTCCCATCAGCCATTGCAGGTGGAGAACTTGAAACCCGTTTCTCTGGGCCCACTGAGTTGAGAACTCTGGACTTTCAGTGACCTTTAGTCAGGGACTGTCTGGATAATGATGAGAACATAATCAGATAGGTGAGACAGTGGGTGGAGTCTGGTGAGCATAGATTTATCTATATGAGGGCAGTGTTTGTGCTAGCCATTATGAGAATACTGATGTTTATGATTCAGATTTATACATATCTATTCAGAGTTTGACTAGGTAGAAATTAATTTGTAAAACATTTTACATACAGAAGGGATACAATTTGGAAATACTTGTGTTGTAAATCAGTGATTTTTTAAAAAATTCTTTCCAAATTTTGAATTATTTCTCCTGACTCAACTTACCTCTTTTTACTCCTGAGACACGGTACTTTTGTGTAGCTCTCATTGTCCTGGAAGGCTCTATGTAGACCAAAGTGGCCTCAAATTCACAGAGATCCATCTATTTCTGCCTCCCAAGTGCTGGGAATAAAAACTTACCTTTAATAATTCTGGTGACTAGTTAAGATTTGAAACAAAATGTTTTGTTTTCCTAAGAGAGGGTTTAATGGCTAGATGTAGGTACCCAGAAGAATGAAGTTGGGGGTCCCAGGTTTTAGGAGTTTCAAGACATCAGGGCTTCACTAGCAAATGTGCCAAAGATCTGCCAGTTCCCTTTCTCTCTTGCCTTTTTCCAAATCTTCATTTTGTTTTCCTAGAGAATGAATAAGATGATAGAAAATTTTAGCTAAAAAGCGTTCTAGGCTATGTCATGAGTTATCTTGGACTCAGCTCAAATATGTATATTTGGAATCTACAATGCAGGAAATTACATTCCTTGTAGAGGATACCAATCTAGGGGAGAAAGGAAAACTTCTCAGACACCTAATTATACGGACATAGCCCATTTAGGAGGTGTAGTAATGCTTTCAAAGAAAATATACTTCCATAAAAGCTATGCTGAAGTTTACCAGATACTGGAAAATGGCTTAACTCTTTATAACTCACTCATTAGTAGAGCTTTATTTTCCTGTTGGCGCTTCTAGACTTGAGGAATGCAGTTTACTTTCATTTCCCTGTAAAGTCAGCTGAATACTTTTCATGGGAAGCCTTTGGCTAACCTATAAAAATCACTGGAGTAGTCTCACTTTTGACGGCTACATTTCTTAGGACACCCACTGCACCCGGTGGGCTCTCCATCCTATTTCCTTTATTGCTTGTATTCTTATCATTATGGACTCTTTTTTTTTTTTTTTTTAGATATTTTTTTTATTTACATGTAAATTTTCCCTTTCCCAGATTCCCCTCCAAAAAACAAACAAACAAACAAACAAAAACAACAAGAACAAACTTCTTTGCCTCCCCCCTCCCCATGCCTGCCACCCCACCCTCTCCCACTTATTGGCCCTGGCATTCCCCTACACTGAGGCACAGAACCTTCACAAGGCCGAGGTCCTTTCCTCCTACTGATGATCGAATTTGCAATCCTCTACTATACACATGCTGCCAGAACATTCAGTCCCACCCTGTATAGTCCTTGATTGGTGGTTGGGTCCCTGGGAGCTCTGAGGGTACTAGTTAGTAATTGTTGTTCGTCCTAAGGGGCTGCAAACCCTTCAGCTCCATAGAACCTTTCTCTAACTCCTTCATTGGGGACCGTGTACTCAGTTCAATGAATGGCTGTGAGCCTCTACATCT
>JADRCD010238481.1:0-17272 GCA_019843815.1 Montemys delectorum
TAATAATATAATATAACATAAATAATATAAATATAAAATATAAAATAATATAAATAATAATATAAAATACCTCAATGTAACTCTAACTAAGCAAGTAAAAGATCTGTTTGAGAAGAACTTCAAGTCTCTGAAGAAGGAAGTTGAAGAAGATCTCAGAAGATGGACAGATCTCCCATGCTCATGGATTGGCAGGATTAATATAGTAAAAATGGCCATCTTACCGAAGGCGATATACAGATTCAATGCAATCCCCATCAAAATTCCAACTCAACTCTTCACAGACTTAGAAAGAGCAATTTACAAATTCATCTGGAACAACAAAAGACCCAGGATAGCCAAAACTATTCTCAACAATAAAGGAATCGCTGGTGGAATCACAATCCTGGACCTTAAGCTGTACTACAGAGAAATTTTGATAAAAACGGCATGGCATTGGTACAGTGACAGGCAGGTAGATCAATGGAACAGAATTCAAGACCCAGAAATGAACTCGTACACCTATGGTCACTTGATCTTTGATAAAGGAGCTAAAACCATACAGTGGAAAAAAGACAGCTTTTTCAACAGAAGGTGCTGGTTCAACTGGCAGTTAACATGTAGAAAAATACAAATCAATCCATTCCTTTCTCCTTGTACAAAGCTCAACTCCAAGTGGATCTGAGACCTCCACATCAAACCAGATACACTGAAATTAATAGAAAATAAAGTAGGGAAGAACCTCCAGCAAATAGGCACAGGGGAAAATTTCCTGGAGAGAACCCCAATAGCTTCTGCTCTAAGATCAAGAATTGACAAATGGGACCTCATAAAGTGTCAAAGCTTCTGTAAGGCAAAAGACACTGTCAATGGGACAAAACAGCAACCAACAAATTGGGAAAAGATCTTTACCAACTCTATATCTGATAGAGGCCTAATATTGAATGTGTATAAAGACCTCAAGAAGTTAGACTCCAGAGAACAAAATCACTCTATTAAAAAATGGGGTACAGATTTAAACAAAGAATTCTCAACTGATGAACACCAAATGACTGAGAGGCACCTAAAGAAATGTTCGACATCCTTAGTCATCAGGGAAATGCAAATCAAAAAAACTCTTCCACCTCACACCAGTCAGATTGGCTAGGTTAAAAGACTCAGGTGACAGCACATCCTGGAGAAGTTGTGGAGAAAGAGGAACACTACTTCATTACTGGTGGAATTGTAAACTGGTACAACCACTCTGGAAATCAGTGTGGCAGTTCCTCTGGAAATTGGACATAGTTCTACCAGAGGATCCAGCTATACCACTGCTGGGCATATACCCAGAAGATGATCCAACATGTAATAAGTACACAAGCTCCACCATGTTCATAGCAGCCTTCTTTATAATAGCCAGAAACTGGAAACAACCCAGATGTCCCTCAACAGAGGAATGGATACAGAAAATGTGGTACATCTACACAATGGAGTACTACTCAGCTATCAAAAACAATGAATTTATGAAATTCTTAGGGAAATGGATGGATCTGGAGAGTATCATTCTTAGTAAGGTAACCCAATCACAAAAGAACATACATGGTATGCATTTTCTGATAAGTGGTTATTAGCCCAGAAATTTGGAATACAAGAAGAACAACCCACAAACCACAAGAAACTTAAGAAGAAGGAAGACCAAAAGGTGGACATTTCATTCCTTCTTAAAAGTAGGAATCAAATACCCATGGAAGGAATTGCGGAGATTAACTATGGAGCAGAGACCGAAGGAAGGACAAGCCAGCCTAAATATAGCTATCTCCTGAGAGGTTCTGACAATACCTGACTAATAGAGATGTAGAGGCTCACAGTTCATTGAACTGAGTATAGGTCCCCAATGAAGGAGTTAGAGAAAGTATCTATGGAGCTGAAGGTTTTGCAGCCCCTTAGAACGAACAACAATATGAACTAACTATAACCCTCAGAGCGCCCAGGGACCTAACCACCAAACAAGGACTATACATGGTGGGACTGAGTGTTTTGGCAGCATGTGTATAGTAGAGGATTGCAAATTCAATCATCAATAGGAGGAGAGGACCTTGGCCTTGTGAGAGTTTTGTGCCCCAGTGTGGAGGAGTACCAGGGCCAATAAGTGGGAGAGGGTGGAGTGGCAGGCATGGGGAGGTGGGAGGCAACAGGGGTTTGTTCTTGTTGTTTTTGTTTGTTTGTTTGTTTTTTGGAGGGGAAACTGGGAAAGGAGAAATTTACATATAAATAAAGAAAATATCTAATTAAAAAATCAGACTTTTTTATAATTTATTATTTTTTTTTAATTAGGTATTTTCTTTATTTACATGTACATTTTCCCTTTCTCAGGTTCCGCTCCAAAACAAACAAACAAACAAACAAACAAAAACAAGAACAAACCCCTTTTGCCTCCCCCTTCCCCATGCCTGTCACCCCTCCCTCTCCCACTTATTGGCCCTGGCATTCCACTACACTGGGGCACAAAACCTTCACAAGGCTGAGGTCCTTTCCTCCTATTGATGATCGAATTTGCAATCCTCTACGGTATACCTGCTGCCAGTACATTCAATCCCACCCTATATAGTCCTTGATTGGTGGTTGGCAATTCTTTGAATGGTCACACAATATGTATATTTAGAGCAGATTTAAGGATAATTTAGATTATGATCAATGACTCTACCATTTCCTTCAGGCAGTGACTTATTTTGTTGTTGTAAATTATGGCAGAAATCATTTAAGAATCAGAGTGCTATATCTGGGAATTCTGGATGTTTGGTTTATTTGGGGCACTGTGTGTGTTCTTGTGTGTGTGTGTGTGTGTGTGTGTGTGTGTGTGTGTGTGTGTGTGTATGTGTGTATGTATGTGTATATGTATGTATGTGTGTCTTTCTACTCTCGTCTATGGTCCTATAGTAAATTCTTTTCATGAAAAACACTCAGCCTTTTTCTGGAATCTTCATTTTTCAGAGTTTCCAGAAGCCACTGACTCTTGGTTGTCTCGGTATTACTGATTTTCCAGGGCAATCTCCTTTCATCAACCCCAGCTATTATTACTCACCTGATGTGGGAAATCCCTATTATTTTTACCTCTACACTTTACTTCTGTCAGTATCAATTTTTCATAAATACAATAATAATTGTGCATATTTCAAGAGTATAATTTGATATTTAATATGTAGACACCATTTGTAATGTCCATATTTGGGTACTTAGCACTTCATTTATTTTAACTTTCTTTTCTTAATAGTTAAATATTAAAAAGGGTCTCTAAAAACAAGAAATGTTTTGTTGTTCCAGATTCCCACTCATGCATGGAGCCTTCATTCTGAAGAAGTGAGGTACATTCAGCTAGATAAGGGTAAATATATACTATTTATTTAGGAATAAAATAATTGAATTAGAATGAAGACATTTAAATGTTAATAAATGTCCTATAACTTCTGTTTGGATTTTCAGGTTAAAGCCTTCACCCACATTAAGTCTCACAGTTGCCTTTCATTTCAGTTCCAGGTATTCTAATACTGTCTTTTGGATTCAGCTGGCATCAAGTTTGTATCTGGTTTACATACATATATGCAGGCACTCAAGTGTATACCTGAAATAAAATAAATCTTACATAATATGTTAATATTTCATGTGTTTTTCCTTTTTCATTTTATAAAAATTATTATTATTATTATTATTATTATTATTATTATTTTGTTTTTGTTTTTTTGAGACAGGGTTTCGCTGTATAGCCTTGGTTAGTCCTGGAACTCACTCTGTAGACCAGGCTGGCCTTGAACTCAGAAATCTGCCTGCCTCTGCCTCCCAAGTGCTGAGATTAAAGGCTTGTGCCACCACCGCTTGGCATATTTTTACACTCCATATTCCATTCCCCACCACCCCCATCCACTCTCCTACTGCTCCACATCAAGCACCTCCTCCCCAAACCCCTGTCTCCATGTTGATGCTCAAACCCCCTATTCCACCTGACCTCTAAACACCCTGGGGCCTTGAGTCTCCTGAGGGTTAGGTGCATCATCTCTGAATGAACACAGACCTGGAAGTCCTCTACTGTGTGTGTGTGTCGGGTGCCTCATACCAGCTGGTATTTGCTGTCTCTTTGGTGGTCCAGTGTTTGAGAGATCTCATGGGTCCAGATTAATTGAGACTGATGGTCCTCCTACAGGATCGCCCTTCTCAGCTTCTATCAGTCTTCCCTAATTCAACAACAGCTGTGTCTGTCCATTGGTTGGGTGAAAATATCTGCATCTGATTCTTTCAGCTGCTTGTTGGGTCTTTCAGAGGGCAGTCATGATAGGTCCCTTTTTGTGAGTGCTCCATAGCCTCAGTAATTGTGTCAGGCCTTGAGACCTCCCCTTGAGCTGGATCCTACTTTGGGCCTGTTGCTAGAAGTTCTTTTCCTTAGGTTCCTCGCCATTTCCATCCCTGTAATTCATTCATATTGGAACAATTATGCCTCAGAGATGTGACTGTGGGGTGTCAACCCCATCCCTCACTTCCTGCTGGAGGTGTGCTCTATAAGTTCCCTCTCCCTACTGTCTGACCTTTCATCTAAGGTCCTTCCCTTTGATTCTTGAGTCTCTTATCTCCCAGGATTCTGGTGCATTCTGGAGGGTCCCCCAACCTCCTATTTCCTGAGGTTGCCAGTTTACATACATTCTGCTGGCTCTCAGGGCTTCAGTTATTTTCCCTCACACAATACCAGATCAGGTTCCCCTCCCCATCCCCCCAGAACTCTGCCACTCCTGTCCACTTTCCCTCCCAGATCCCTCCCTTCATCCCCACTTGAGATTGCTTTCTTCTCTCTTTCAATGCACTGAGGCATCCTCACTAGACCACTTCAGATTTTTGACCTTTTTGAGTTCTGTGGACTGTATCTTGGGTATTCTGTAATTTTTTCCTAATATCAACTTATTAGTGAGTACATACCCTGCACGAACATCTTTTGGGGTCTTAGTTACCTCACTCAGGGTAATATTTTCTAGTTCTATCCATTTTCCTGCAAAACTCAGGATGTCCTCATTCTTAATAGCTGAGTAGTATTCCATTGTGTTTCTGTATTCATTCTTCTGTTGAGGGACATCTGGGTTGTTTCTAGTTTCTGGCTATTATAAATAAGGCTGGTATGAACATAGTGGAGCATGTGTCCTTATTACATGTTGGAGTATCTTCTGGGTATATGCCCAGGAGTGGTACAGCTGGGTCCTCTGGTAGTACTATGTCCAATTTCCTGAGGAACCTTGAAACTGATTCCAGAGTGATTGTACCAGCTTGCAATCCCACCAACAATGAAGGAGTATTCCTCTTTCTCCACAACCATGCCCACATCTGTTATCAGCTGAGTTTTTGATCTTAGCCATTCTGACTGGTATGAGGGAGAATCTCAGTGTTGTTTTGATTTGCCTTTCCCTGATGACTAAGGATGTTGAACATTTCTTTAGGTGCTTCTCAGCCATTGTATTCCTCAGTTGAGAATTCTTTGTTTAGCTTTAGTGGTGGCTGACAGGAGCCTCACAAAGCTGTCTCCTGAGAGGCTCTGACAGTGCCTGACTAATACAGAAGTAGAGGCTCACAGCCAACCAATGGACCCTGAGCACAGGGTCCCCAATGAAGGAGTTAGAGAAAGGACCCAAGGAACTGAAGCGGTTTGCAGCCCCTTAAGACAAGCAACAATATGAACTAACTAGTACCCTCAGAGCTCCCAGAGACTAAACCACCAACCAAAAAGTACATATGGTGGGACTCATGGCTCCAGCTGCATATATAGCAGAGGCTGGCCTAGTTGGTCGTCAAGATCATCAATGGGAAGAGAGGCCCTTAGTCCTGTTTAGGTTCTATGCCCCAGTGTAGGGGAATGCCATGGCCAGGATTCTGGAGTGGGTAGGTTGGTGAGCAGGGTGAGGGTGGGAGGGAACAGATTTTTTTTTTCTCCCAGAAGGGAAATCTGGAAAGGAGATATCATTTAAAATGTAAATTAAAAAAATATCTAATAAAAATATTTGAGAATTGCTCTTTATGTTTTTAGCAATTCTCAAATATTTTTATTAGATATTTTTTTAAGAATTGTGTTGGGATTTTGATGGGGATTGCATTGAATCTGTAGATTGCCTTTGGTAGGATGGCCATTTTTACAATGTTAATTCTCTGAATGCATGAGCATGGGAGATCTCTTCATTTTCTGAGATCTTTGATTTCTTTCTTGAAAGAATTGAAGTTTTTGTCATACATATCTTTCACATGTTTGGTTAGAGTTACCCCAAGATATTTTATATTATTTGTGGTTATTGTGAAGGGATTTGTTTCCCTAATTTCTTTCTCAGTCTGTTTATCCTTTGTATATAGGAAGGCTACTGATTTATTTGAGTTAATTTTATATCAGGCCATTTTGCTGAAGTTGTTTATCAACTGGAGAAGTTCCCTGGTAGATTTTTGGAGTTGCTTATGTGTACTATCATATCATCTGCAAATAGTGATACCTTTATTTCTTCTTCACCAGTTTGGGTCACCTTGATCACTTTTTGTTGTCCTATTGTTCTAGCTAACACTTCAAGTACTATATTGGATAGATATGGGGAGAATGGGCATCCTTGCCTTGTCCGTGATTTCAGTGGGATTGATTCAAGTATGTCTCCATTTAATTTGATATTGGCTGTTGGTTTGTAATAAATTGCTTTTATTATGTTTAGGTGTGTGTCTTGAATTCCTGATCTCTCCCACATTTTTAACATGAAGGGGTGTAGTATTTTGTCAAATGCCTTTTCTGCATCTAAGGAGATAATCATGTGATTTTTTTCTTTGAGTTTGTTTATATAGTAGATTATGTTAATGGAATTTTGTATATTAAACCAATCCTGCATCCTTGGGATGAAGCCTACTTGATTGTAGTGAATGATAGTCTTAATAGTTCTTGAATTCAGTTGGCAAGAATTTTGAGTATTTTTGTATCAGTATTCATAAGCAAGATTGGTCTGAAGTTCTCTTTTTTTGGTTGGGTCTTTGTGTGGTTTAGGTATCAGAGTAATTGTGGCTTCATAGAACAACTTAGGTAGAGTTCCTTCTGTTTCTATTTTATGGAACAGTTTGAGGAATATTGGTATCAGGTCTTCTTTGAAGGTCCTGTAGAATTCTGCACTAAATATATCTGGCCCTAGACATTTTTTAGTTGGGATGTTTTTAATGATTTCTTCTATTTCCTAGTGTGATATGGGCCTGTTTAGATAGTTTACCTGCTCTTGATTTAAGTTTGGTATGTGGCATTTGTCTAGAAAACCATCCATTTCATCTACATTTTCCAGTTTTTTTTTTTTTTTGAGTATAGACTTTTATAGTAGGATCTGATTATTTTTTTTTGAATTTCTTTCATTTCTGTTTTTATGTCTCCCCATTCATTTCTGATTTTATTCATTTGGATACTGCCTCTGGGCCCTTTAGTTAGTTTAGAGGTTTATCTATCTTGTTGATTCTCTCAAAGATCCAGCTTCTGGTTTTGTTGATTCTTCCTATTATTTTCTTTGTTTCTATTTGGTTGATTTCGGCACTGAGTTTGACTATTTCCTGCCTTTTACTCTTTGGTGAGCTTGTCTTTTTTTGTTCTAGAACTCTCAGGTGTGCTGTTAAGTTGTTAGTGTAAGATCCCTCCAGTTTCTTTACCAGGAGACTTAGTGCTACAAACTTTCCTCTTATCACTGCTTTCATTGTGTCCCATAAGTTTGGGTATGATGTGTCAAAATTTTCATTAAATTCCAAGAAATCTTTAATTTCATTCTGTATTTCTTCCCTGGCCAAGTTGCTATTGAATAGAGAGTTGTTTAGTTTCCATATGTATGTGGGCTTTTTGTAGTTTTTGCTGTTATTGAACTCCAGTCTTAGGCCATGGTGATCTGATAGGATGCATGGTATTATTTCAATCTTCCTGTATCAGTTGAAAGTTGTTTTGTGACCAACTATATGGTTGATTTTGGAGAATGTACCATGAGGTGCTGAGAAGAAGGTGTATTCTTTTGTTTTAGGGTTAAATGTTTTCTAGATATCTGTTAAATCTGTTTGCTTCATAACCTCTCTTAGTTTCACAGTATCTCCGTTGAGTTTCTGTTTCAAAGACCTGTCCATTGGTGAGAATGGGATGTTAAAATCTCCCACTATTATTGTGTAGGGTTCAAAGGGTTCAATGTGTTTTGTGTTTTTTGGTTTTTTTGGTTTTTTTTGGTTTTTTTTTTTTTTTTTTTTGAGTTTTAGTAAAGTTTCTCTTATGAATTTCGGTGCTCCTGCATTTGGGGCATAGATGTTCAGAATTGAGACAGTCTCTTGGTGGATTCTCCCCTTGATGAATATGAAGTGTCTTTCTTCACCATGCTTGATAAATTTTGTTTGGAAGTCTATCCTGTTGGATATTAGCATGGAAACTCCTGTTTGTTTCCTGGGACCATTTGTTTGGAAGATCTTTTTCTATCATTTTACTCTGAGATAGTGCTTGTCTTTGTTTTTGAGGTGTGTTTCCCATCTGCAGCAAAATGTTGGATCTTGTTTGTGTATCCAGTCTGTTAGCTTATGTCTTTTTATAGGTGAGTTGACTCTTTTAATGTTGAGAGATGTTAAAGAGAGATGACTGTTGGTTCCTGATATGTTTGTTTTTGTAGGTGGCTTTATATGCTTGTGACTCTCTGTTTTTGACTTTGTTCTGAGACTCTTAATATCTTGTTCTGGTGCGGATATCTTCCTTGTATTGGAGTTTTCCTTCCAGGATCCTCTGAAGGGTTGGGTTGGTAGATAGATATTGTTTGAATTTGGTTTTGTCCTAGAATATTTTAGTTTTTCCATCTATGTTGATTGAGAGTTTTGCTGGTTATAGTAGTCTGGGCTCGCAGTTGTCTTCTCTTAGAGTCTGTATATCTGACAAGGCTCTTCTGGCTTTCATAGTCTGTGTTGAGAAGTCCAGTGTAATTTTGAAAGGTCTACTTTTATATGTTACTTGACCCTTTTCCCTTGAAGCATTTAATATTCTTTCTTTGCTCTGTGCTTTTAGTGTTTTGATAATTATGTGACAAGAAGATTTCCTTTTCTGATCCCATTTATTTGGTGTTCTATAAGCGTCTTGTACCTTTATGTCCATCTCTTTCTTTAAGTTGGGAAAGTTTTCTTCTATGATTTTGTTGAAGACATTTTCATGTCCTTTGAGCTGGGAATCTTCATTCTCTTCTATTCTGATTATTCTTAGATTTGGTCTTTTCATTGTGTCCTGAATTTCCTGGATGCTTTGGATTAGAAGTTTTTTATGTTTTTTTTTTTTTTTTTTTTTTTGACAGTTGTGTCAATCTCTTCAACCATATCTTCAACACATCATGAGATTCTCTCTTTTATCTCTTGTATTCTGTTGGTAATACTTAAATCTTTATTTCCTGATCACTTTCCTAGGTTTTCCATTTCTAGGCTTGCCTCCATTTGTGTTTTCATTATTGTTTCTACTTCCACTTTTAGCTCTTGTATAGCTTTGTTCAATTCCTTCATCTGTTTACCTGGGTTTTCCTGTATTTCCTTCAGTGAGTTATTGATATCCACCTTAAAGGACTCTATTATCTTCATGAGATAGGATTTTAGGGCAGATTACTGATTTTCAGGTATGTTTGTGTATTCAAAACTTGCTGCAGTAGGAGAACTCGGTTCTGATGATGCCCACATATTTTGGCTTCTGTTGCTTATGGTCTTGTGTTTGCCTTTCCCCATCTGAATATCCCTGGTGTTTATTGCTTGGTCTGGGTGACTGTATGGAGTCTGCCTCTTTTGTCCTTTGGGTTACTTCAGGTCTCCTAGTAGGCCTGTGGCTCAAGCTGTATCTGAACACCTGTGGGGCCTTCCAACTGGGGATTCTTCACAGAGGAAGAGAAGCTGCTAATCTGTTGCCCTCACTGCAGTAGATCTCTCCTGGGAGGCCTTCAGACAACAGCTCTAAGTGCAGTGGGTCCTCAACTGAGTGCTGTGGGTCTTGAACTTCTCTGACTACAGCTGGTCCTCTAGGATGGATCAGGATATGGAGTCTTTTCAGGAGTAAATCAACTCTGGGTCTGCCCCAGCAGCAACAACTGGGTGGTAGGGGAGGAAGGGATGGAAGGGGAGTCCTATTCAAGAGGGCTAGGGTTTGGTGGGTAATGGGGCTGGAGTCCAGCAGGCTCCCAGGAGCAGCTCCTGTACTAAGGGTGGGGTGTTCTTACCAACTGCTCTGAGTACATTGAATTCTCTACGATGGATTGGGATATGGAGTCTTCATAGGAGCAGACCAACACTCATCTTGCTTTATTCTTAATTTTCACCTCGTTTTCTAAACTTTAGTGAAATAAATTTGATATTACAATTGTAAAGATGTTTATTCCAGGAATTTAAATGATGGATTAACCCGTGTGAAATTTCCCTACATGCTGAGAGAATCTTTTAGATAGAGGCAGTACTACCTGCAGAGGAAGTGAAGTACATTAGAAAGAGACAGAACAATCCCTCTTAAGGAGCAGACAAAGCAGTAAGCTCTGCTCCTATCTTTTTCTTCTAAGTAATAGCTATCCCTGTTTTAAGTACAATTAAGTACATGTGATTGTAAGTAAGGTCATAAAGTAATCAGCACAAGGTGTCTAAGCCAGAATCTAAAATCTTTCTTCCTGTCCATTGAGTAAGGGTACATGAAAGTAAATCAGAAAGTTAGATTTACTACCTTGAAAGATCTTCAGGCAAAAGAAACAAAACAAACACAAACAACGACATGAACAAATCATCTTTATGTTGCCTTTCTATTTGTATTTATACAACACTATTTATAGATACTTGAAATGTGTATTATGTGTGTCATTATTATGGAATAATACTTATTTTACTCATGTATAAAAGTTAGTTTTACTCATATTTTCCACACAATACATTATTTTACATTTCATTTTTGCTATGTGGTGTTAAACAGAATAAGAACCTTCCTTTATCATTTACAGAAATCAATGCCCAGAGCTAAATTTATTTACTTTCACAGAAAGAATAATTTTAATGTCAAGTATAAATGTTTTACCCTTAGGATCTGTTTTAATGACCCTATCTTTAGGTAATTCATGACTTTTAAATGCAAACTAAAGTAAGCTGCCCCCCCCCATTGTATAAATCCAATCATCTAAGAGAGGCCAATGGAAAAATCCAGATAAAGAATGGTTGCACAGACTGAGAGGAGGTCTAAATTACTTCCATGGAGAGTAATGTATTTTCTCAAATAATTTTTTTTTACTGGCATTTAAGAGGGAGTAAAATTGCTTTCTCAATTTGTTACTAGTTGTTTCAGTGGGAAAAAAACAAAAAGCAAGAAAACAACAAAAAGTACTAATACTTACCTGCTTCCATGATTGCAAGTCTTGTTAAACATAATCTATGTCTTTTTTGTCTCAATAAAACACATATTTTAACTACATTTTAGTTATTTCCTTACTCACATTTATTGCTTTCATAAATTTTTTCTCTAATTCTTGTTATGTTTATGTCTGAGCATAAAATAGAGAGCTCTTTCAATAAATTTATTTTATCCCCATTAATATTTTTCATGAGATTCCTGAGAATAAATACAGATTTGAGAAACAGGGAGCAGACTCTTCAACTGGAAGGCAGATCTTTGGGTCTCACTTGGATTTTTCAGAGAATTTTGCACTTAGAAAATTGTCAATAATACAGCTGCTTTTTCAAGGCAGCTTTTATGAAATGCAACTGTGAGCACAGAGAGAAATCTGAGGATATGGATATTATCAGCTGCTGTAGCAGTGCAAGATCTTGACAGAGAATAGCCACCGACTAATTACAGCCAGAAACAGAGGGTTTATTCAAGGGTGCTTTGTCCATTTGTTGCCAGATTAACTAAAACTGGAAGGGGCTTACAAGCATAAACAAAACTTACAATATTGGACAAGGCTGATTGATGCATTCTGAAACACAATCAAAATGCAGGGAAAAATTAGCAGACATTAGAAGAGAGGGAGGCTCTCCTTATTCTGGAGTCCCTAAAATAAGATTAAAGAATTCTAGCACCATATCAAATTCCAAAGATCCCAAATACGTCAAAAAACAAGGAGGGCCCAAGAAAGAAGGGTTAAATATCTCTCAGAAGGGGATATAACATAGATATTGGAGGTGGATGGAGAGAGGGGATAGGGCAAAGAGCAGGTCTGTGCCGATCAGTTGTAGGGAGAGCATAGGGGAAAGACATGGAATCAGTTGTGGGAGATGGTGGTAATCGCTGGGACATGGGATGGGGGGACAGAGAGTCCCAAGATGTCGATGGGGACAACTCTAGCTGTTATTCCTAGCAGTGGAGCAAATGAATATTGAAGTGGCCACTTCCTGTAGCCAGGCACAAAACCCTCCACTCAAAATGTGTCCTATCTACAATATGTGATGGGACAAAGTCTCAGAGAATGGCCAACTATTGACTGGCCAGGATTGAGGCCCAACCCATAGACAAAAACCAATCCTCAACACCATCAATGATACAGATAATAATATACCGACAGAGTCTACCATAAATGTTCTTTGAAAAGTCCACCCGCAGCCAATGGGAATAGATGCAGATACCCACAACCAAACTTAGATGGAGCTCAGGAGAGTCTTATGTGAGGGTTGGGGGAAGGACTGAGGGACCCAAAGAGGACAGGGACTCCACAGGATGATAAACAGAGTCTTCTAGCCTGGACACTTGGGAGCTCCCAGAGACTGAACCACTAACCAAAGAGCAAACAGGGGCTGGACTTACCCCCCCCCCTGCTACTTGTGTAGCAGACATGTATCTTACTCTTCATTGGATCTCCCATCAATTGGAGCAGGTAATGTCTCTGAATCTGTTGCCTGCATATAGGTCCTGTTCCATTAGCTAGGCTCCCTTGTCTGGCCTCAGTTGGAGAGAACTTGTCTAGTCCTTCAATGACTTGATGTGTTGTAGGTATGGTGTAATGGGGGTTCTGGAGGTGACAGAGTAAGGGTTGGGAGGGGGTTAGAATGATGATAGCCACAGGGTTCCCTTTCTCAGAGGAGAAGGAGAGGTCAGAATGGGAGAAGAATCTTTGTGGAGTGGTACTGGGAAAAGAGGGGAGGCTGATGGTGGAATATAAAGTAAATAAAGAAATAAATTAAAATAATAAAAATTCAATTGAATGAAATTTTAACTGCTTCCACTTTGAAACATGCCATTTAGAGTAACCTGGACATAAGCTTGCCTGGCACGGTGATTCAGATTCTCTCTGCACATCTTATTTCCCTTGATCTGAGAACCTCATTTTGTCTCTACATTCTCATTTTTTAGTACTGGTCATAGTTATAAGTCACTGAGATCCATTCTGTGGTTTGATTTTCCTCATTTTACAGGGACTCTTTCTTCCCTGAATCTAAAATCTTGTGCTGGTATTTATTTACTTGTTTGGTTATGTATGTATGTATGTATTTATTTACTTATTTATATTGGGCATCATTTCATTTCATAACTCTCATATGTGAAGCACACTAACATCTTCACATAACTTTGATCTTGTTAGAATTAATTTTTCCTGTGTTTCCTTAGACATAAAGTCAGTTATAAAATGTTTTTATTCCTATGTCTGTGCTGTAGAGAAGATGATTATTACTCTATTCAAAAAAAATAAGCTCAGTTTATCTAAGCAATAGAAATTACAACTTTAGTTAGAGGTTAATAATGGTTTTAGATGATAACTAAATCAGTAAAGAGCTTGCTTTGCAAACAAGAGAGATTTTGCTAGGTTCCCAAAAAGTTGAGTATACTATTACGAACTTTTAACCTCAGTGGTGAGGAGAAAGGTCAGAAGCAGCAGCCAAGACAGGTGAATGACCCTTTCTAAACAATCAATCAAGCAAGCAAGCAAGCAAGCAAGCAAACAAAGGCATGTGGCACCTCTCTGAAGAATAAGAGTCAAAGTTATCCTATGTCCCTGCATGTGTATCAAAACATGCACACACACACATACACGCACATACACACACACAGTAACACACATACACAGTTTTATAAGATTTCTTGGGATTGTGGGTATATATGAGGCTTAGTTAGCTAAAATATAGTAAGCTATCTGCAGATTCATACCTGAAGTAATTGTCTTGGTAGGTAAAGAGGTCCTTTATGCGCTGAAAAAAAAAAGCATGTTATAGAGAAGAAGCATATCCCAGATATCTTAATGCATATAACCAATTATAAATTGTTTAGATTTCAGTAAGGTGATGGGATGATTCAAGTTATCCTTCTTGGGAGACCAGTCAGTGTCCAAAATGACTGAGCAACTACTTCAGGCCTCAAGTTGCCCTTCTTTATGTATACTACAAAGGTAGTTGTTTTCAAATACATGATTTTATATTGTTGCCATAATGGCTTAAACACAGGGCCTAGAGTTATTAAATATAGTGATCTGAATTATTTTTCTAGGGTCATAGAAATTATGTTATTCAATTAATCTCTGTGACTCATCTCAAGCTCTTTCCTCTCACTGGTAATATGCATGCTATGAATGCACATCTAATAAATCAGTTGAATTTTTATCTGTCTTTCATTGTGTTCAGATGTTTAGGATTTAGGTAATATTTGCAGACTAGTAGAAATTAAGTATAAAATATGTTATGGGTGCATAAACATACAAAGGATATTTGCCAATTTAAAGAATATTGGTTATTTCAACTTATAAACCTACTGATTGATGCACTGATGAAGCCTATAAGAATGAGTGGAGCCATTTATACATTCATAGTTAATTTATAATATTGCTCCCATGCTTCAGTTAAAGAATAATGATGGCATCAAGGGGAAATCATCTATTTCTCTCTTCATGATATTGTTTACTATTTTCCTAAATAACTCCAGGGTGGTAGAGTCACACAGTCATATAGGTAATACACATTTATTGTCTCTCCCCCCCTGTGTGTGTGTGTGTGTGTGTGTGTGTGTGTGTGTGTGTGTGCAGGTACATGGGGATAACATTGACTTGTGTTCTTCAGGAGAGGAGAGGTATTACCTGCCTTGGTTTGTTCGTTTCTTTGTTTATAAAGGGCCACTCTTGTCTCAATTGTGTTCAGTGTGTATGTATATGGCTCTTGAGTAGAGTATTCATCTGTCTAGTCTGTTCACAAGATACAAAAAGGAGCCCCATATCAGCTGATTTACATATACATTCTGAGTGCTGCTGCTGAGGGGAGAAAGTTAAAGAGGAAAAATTGTAACTACTTATATCCTAAAAAAATCTCAATCTGATTAAGAGGTTAATAGGATCATTTAGTCTTCTCATTCTTTCCCTTTTAACTATGTGGACAAAACTAATACCTTAATAGTCAAGGTCATCAAGTTTCTGTTTTTACTGTTCATTTATGTGTTTTGCTTTCAAATCTAACTCATGAGAAAGCTGTATCAATTTACTGCTTTCTGATATACAGATGTAGATAATTCACTATGGATACTGGTAGATCTATTTATGAAGAAGGGCATTTTTTTCTTTCAGTAAATCACCTACAGGAGGATATAACCTGCTATCCCTTTCCAACACACTTTGACAATCATTTGTCATTTGTAGTGACTTATTACCACGCACATTTAACTCATGTTTACTAAATGATTTGCTTTTAGTAAAGGATAAAAATCACAAAGCTCATGAAAAATAAATCATGGTGGTAAAGGTGTTATAGATAAGGTGTTACAATTTGGGGTACTGGTTACTAGAGACTATTCTTGCAGAGGACTTGAATTTAGTTCCCAGAGTCCATGACAAGAAACTCTCTGTTGCCTATACCTCCAGCTTCAGGTGTTTTACACATCCAGTCTCTGCGGGTACTTGTATATATGTGTATATGTCCACCACCTCATATATATAATATAAAATTAAAAATTCTTTAAAATATATTTTAAAATATATTACAATGTGTTCAAAAAAGAGAATGCCACTTGCGTGCATTTTTTTTTCCATTTTTCGAGATAGAGTTTCTCTGTGTAGCCCTGGCTGTCCTGGGACTCACTCTGTAGACCAGGCTGGCCTCGAACTCAGAAATCCACCTGCCTCTGCCTCCCAAGTGCTGGGATTAAAGGCGTGCACTAGCACTGCTCAACTTGCATGCATGCAAGTTTTAAATTAGAATTCGAAAACATTCATTATGTTTATTACTTTTTTGGTGATTTATTTGTTCAATGTATATTATAGATTTTATAGTTTAAAACAACCCTTAAAATATTGTATTATTATTAATGCATATTCACTGAAGAAAAGAATGATTTTATAATGACATTTCCTCTCACACACTATGCTACACTAATATTAAATAGGGAAATATAATCAATCTGGATTTTATAAGAAATGGAAGCAAATGTAGAAAAATTTTCTGTGTTAATTTAGAATTACTTTTTATTGCATTAAGTAATCTATATCCAAAAGAAACTTATGTCACATGTGGAGAGTTCAATGTCAGTGAACTACTAGAACCAGATAACTGACCACATATTTATTAAGAAGTAACCATGTTTTTTTTACTAAAGATTTCAAGAAATATCTTGCACTCATTCTAAGTCATTCACTGTTTTGGCAGGAGTTGTGTGTGTTCCTTTACTAATATGATCTTCTGTAATCTCCAGAGCAAGTCAAAGAGGACAATCACAGGAAGTTCTTTTTTAAGACCTTAGCCCAGTGACACTGGTACAATGGACCCAAGGCCTAGTGCAGTATCTGGTGAGATTTTGGAGGTGGTAAGGTTGGTAAATTAAGTATGGCATTCCCCTACCCCGAGCGGGTTAAACCCACACAGGACCAAGGGCCGCTGCTCCCACTGATGTCCAACAAGGCTGTCCTCTGCCACACATGTGACCAGAGCCATGGGTCCCTCCATACGTACTCTTTGGCTGGTGGTTCAGTCACGGGGAGCTCTGAAGGAGTCTGGCTGGAAGATACTGTTGTTCCCCCCACGGGGCTCCAAACCTTCTCAACTCCTCCAGTCCTTTCTCCAAGTCCTCCATTGGGGACCCGTAGCTCAGTCCAACAGTTGGCTGAGAGCATCTACCTCTGTATTTGTTAGGTTCTGGCAGAGTCTCTCAGGATACAACCATATCAAGCTCCTGTCAGCAAGCACTTCCCAGCACCTGCAATAGCGTCCAGGTTTGGAGACTGTATAAGGGATGGATCCTCATGTGGGGCAGTCTCTGGATGGCCGTTCCTTCAGTCTCTGGTCCACATTTTTTTCTCCATATTTCCTCCTGTGAGTATTGTTTCCCCCTTCTAAGAAGCACTGAAACTTTGGTCTTCCTTCT
>JADRCD010238482.1:931-28906 GCA_019843815.1 Montemys delectorum
CACACACACACACACACACACACACACACACACACACACACACACACGATGATGATGATGATGATGATGATAGTAATAATACCACTAGACAAGTATGATAGCTAAGATATAATTATCTTAGCCCTTGGGAAGATAAGACAGGAGGATTGCTATGAGTTTAAGGTCAGTTAGCTGCATAGTGAATCCCAGGGCAGCCTGGGCTACAAAATAAGTACCAAAGTAAGCTGTAGTACATTGTTAAGGAGATGAATTAAATAGAATGCTGTGGTAGTGTCAGAAAGATGTACTCATGGCTCATATACCTGAGTGGTTATATACCTCTTACAGACATAAACTATTTGTGTTTGTGACTATGACATTTTAGATCTCAAAAAATTACTTGGAATAATTAGTCAGTATTCGCCTGTTTTTGTTAATTTGAAGATAAAAGATCTTACTCATCTTGGAATGTTTATAACTTCCTGATGAATTCTCTCCCTCAGCAGAGTTTAAAAGTTCACTGGCATGAAATGGGCTCTTGGATGTCTACTGAATTATATTGTGGATGCTCAGGTCCCAAAAGATGCTTATAAATCATAGCAGATTTTGTGAAAATGTTTCAATCTTTGCTTTTTACTGAAATACCAAACTAGATAGAGTTCTAAGGTCACTAGAAGCAAACACTCTTTTAACAAATATTTACTGCCTTCAGAGAGGCAACAAGCTAAGCAATGAGTAAAGAACAAAAGCAGTGTGGGCTGAGCCCAGCACCTGCCCTTGTCAGGAGCCCCAGCTGCCAGGCCAGCATGAGTTCTGTTTCCAGAGGCCTTTACCTAAGTCATTGATTGCCTCGTTATCTGCTATACATTTTTTAACATGCTACAAAAGATGTTTTCTTAGCCTCCTCTTGAGGAGTTTTTCTCCCCCCCCCCCTCCCCCTAATCTCTTTCTTGGTAAATAAGAAGATTTATCTCCTTCCCAGTGAAAGAAGGAAACACTCACTTAGCCAGCTCCTATGCGCTCTGGGGCCTTGGCTCCCAGCAGGCCTCTGTATGGGAAGGATGAGCAGGGCTGCGGGCTGGGATATGAGGGCAGATAGGGCAACTGGCTGAGATTTACAGTCGAGTACTCTCTGAAGTCTCCAGAACACTGTACCAGCCAATCCAGAACCACCACCCTTTAGAGATACACTGTTGACTTTCTGTGGCCCTGGTCACAGCAACCAATCTCTAATCTTGCTTCACATATTTCAGTTTAAAGATGCCCAGTTTAATACAGTTGATTCGTTAACACCAAGCTCACAGACCCAGCAGCATCCTGTATGCTGCGCAAAGTGGATCAGTCACTCGCACTTTCTTCAAAAGACGCATTGCAGCTTCCTTGTGTCTAGGATCATGGGGCTAGTGCTTCAGCACTGTGCTGAAAGCCATTCTAGTGACTCAACAAGAACAAACACAAAATATAAAAGTCCCAGTGCTAAATAGACCGTGAAAAGAACTCGTATTTATAGCGTGAAGGCTGAAGCACGAAGGCAGAGCATCACCTTGCCTGACCTCGGCTGTGAGCAGTGTGAATCACATAGCTCAGGTTTCTCTTTGCTCCTCACATGTGTGTGAGTAAGCTGGGGAATGACATGAACATTGAACAGATTTGTGAGTACAGAATCTTTAATAAAAATCAACTCTTTATAAATATTCCTTGTGAATTCCTTTAGAACACAGTAGAAATCTTAAGATAATTTACAGAATAAAATGTAATCAAGAGGAGATGGCTCAGTGGGTAATGTGCTTGAGGACCGGAGTTGAAACTTTGGGACCTATATATAAAGGGGAGACAAGAAGTGGGTGTTATCCCAGTGCTGGAGATGGGCAGACCCCTGGGGCTCCCAGTTATCCAGCTCTCAGCCAGTGAGAGACTCAAAAAAAGAGTTTCAAAAAAGGTTGATGGTACCTCTGTCTACGTACATGCATACACATCTGCTATGTACAGGTACAAGTTATAATGACTATAAGTTGGGGCATTTTACAATTCAAGTTAGTAAAGTAGTTAGTGCCTCTGTAACAGTCACCTCAGCACTGTAGCTTAGTGAAAGCCTTAAAGAAAGCTATCCTAAGTGCTCAGGCTCTACAGCCCTTGCATACACTAATGGTAGGCAGGAGAACCGCTGTATCCTGTGCCTCCAGCGTGGCAGTTAACACCGCTTTTTGGCCTGACCTCCTTGGATGGTGGGGGAGGGAATCATGCACGAACAGTACTGCTCTAAAGATGCGAGCGTCATACGGAAACATTTGATCCTAATGAATGGTCTAAGTGTTGCTCTTGGACCTTTGTGCCACTTTATGCTGTTGAACAAATACAGATGACATTCTCAAGCTGGTTTTAGTTAACTGTTTAATGTTGGAAATTGAGACTTTCCAGGGCAATAACTTCTGAAAAACATTGTTGTACATTATCAGTACATTATTCTGTTGACAGAAGGACAAATGAGAAACACACACACTTAGTTTTATATCCTTATACAGCCAAGTGGAAATGATCTGGGTAGCCTAAAATAATGGAGTAGACCATAGCTGGAAGCTTATTTTTATTTTGGAATAAAATATTAGATTTTAAAATATTCTTATGAGTAAATTCAGATTATGAGTACTTTGACATACCTATATTAAAAAATTGGGATAGGTATGGTAAGCAGACAGTTTACTTGGGCATGTGTTACTGTCAGTGTGGCTGCTTGGCAGCATAGTCTCCAGGAATTCCAATTAACCATGTAAATATATTTCATAGCATCACATCTCACTTGTCAGAACCCCTGCTGCGTTCTATCATTATCATAAATGCAGGTGTAAATAGCAGTTATGTATCCTGATAGAAAGCAGTTGGAGACATTTCACTGTGGGACACAACACTTTGAGATTGTGTACATCTGTTCTAATAATGTATCCAGCCTTGGTGACATGAACACAAGGATGAGCACACATCTGCCCGTGAGACCACTTGCCATATAGCAGATGCTTGCATCTTTGTTTATGCAGATGGTGGGTGTGATGAGCTGAACAGGGATAAAAGCCATGAAGTTTGAGAGGGGTATTAGGTTGCTATGCAAAC
Organism: Montemys delectorum; assembly: GCA_019843815.1. Taxonomy (NCBI): domain Eukaryota; kingdom Metazoa; phylum Chordata; class Mammalia; order Rodentia; family Muridae; genus Montemys; species Montemys delectorum. Next base: position 4,016 of record JADRCD010238482.1, read on the forward strand.
CAGGGATATAAGATAGACATTTTTGTTTTAAAAGTCTAATACTTATAGGACTAGAGACTCAAAAATCTGGCAATGCTTTTAATAATGTTGACATACTGTTCTTGTCTTCAGATTAGTTGACATCAAAGTCCTAAAGATATTTACAAAAATGCCAGCACGCAGCTTATAGTAGAAAGCAGTACTCAGCTTGAGGTCTAGCTCAGTGGCAGAATTCTTTGTTTACTAGTGTGCTTACAGTTCTGAGCTTGATCTTGGTTGCTACAAAGACAGAAAGCAGCAGAGCAATTTATGATTATTTGGGTTTTGATAAATTAATTTAAAATAATTTTAACATATTTCTGATTTTTGATACTTTAAAAACAATGTTTATTTTTGAAAAATTATATACTATCAACAAAATCTTGTGTTTTTTTTAAATTAGGAAAATATAAATATCGTGAAATAGAAAACAAGTTATGAGACAGTCCATTCAGATTAGGTAGCATAAGTTTCTGAAGAATTACATTTTAATTAAGTTTTTTTTTCACTTTTTTATTAGTTATTTTCTCTATTTACATTTCAAAGGTTACACCCTTTCCTAGTTTCCCCTCCAAAATCCCCTTATCCCCTCCTGCCTCCCCCAGCTCACCAAGCCACCCTCTCCAGTTTCCTGGCCCTGGCATTCCCCAACACTGGGGCATTGAGCCTTCACAGGACCAAGGGCCTCTCCTCCCACTGATGACTGACAAGGCCATCCTCTGCTACATGTGCAGCTGGAGCCATGAGTCCCACCATGTGTACTCTTTGGTTGGTTGTTTAATCCCTGGGAGCTCTGAGGGTACTGGTTAGTTCATATGGTTGTTCCTTCTATGAGGCTGAAAACTCCTTCAGCTCTTTGGATCCATTCTCTAGCTCCTTCATTGAGGACACTGTGCTCAGTCCAATGATTGGCTGTAAGCACCTCTGTATTTGTCAGGCACTGGAAGAACCTCTCAGGAGACAACTATATCAGGCTCCTGTCAGCAAGCACTTGCTGACATCCACATTAGTGTCTGGGTTTGGTGACTGTATATGGGATGGATCCCCCATGGGGCAGTCTCTGGATTGTCCTTCCTTCAGTCTCTGCTCCACATTTTGTCTCTGCAACTTCTTCCATGGTTATTTTGTTCCCCCTTCTAAGAAGGACCGAAGTATCCATACTTTGGCCTTCCTTCTTCTTGAGTTTCATGTGGTTCGTATCTTGGGTATCTTGAGTATTCCGAGATTCTGGACTAATGTCCTCTTATCAGTGAGTGCATATCATGTGTGTTCTTCTGTGATTGGGTTACCTCACTCAGGATGATATTTTCTAGTTCCATCCAAGTGTTTTTAATAGCTGAGTAGTAATCCATTGTGTAAATGTACCACATTTTCTGTATGCATTCCTCTGTTGAGGGACATCTGGCTATTATAAACAAGGCTGCTGTGAACATGGTGGAGCATGTGCCCTTATTACATGTTGGAGCATCTTCTGGGTATATGCCCAGGAGTGGTATAGCTGGGTCCTCAGGTAGTACTATGTCCAATTTTCTGAGGAACTGCCAAACTGACTTCCAGTGGGATTGTACCAGCTTGCACTCCCACCAGCAATGGAGGAGTGTTCCTCATTCGCCACAACCTCTTCAGCATCTGCTGTCACCTGAGTTTTTTATCTTAGCCATTCTGACTGGTGTGAGGTAGAATCTCAGGGTTGTTTTGATTTGCATTTCCCTGATAACTAAGGATGTTGAACATTTCTTTAGGTGCTTCTCAGCCATTCAGTATTCCTCAGTTGAGAATTCTTTGTTTAGCTCTGTACTCCATTTTTAATAGGGTTATTTGATTCTCTGGAGTCTAACTTCTTGAGTTCTTTTTGTATATTGGATATTAGCCCTCTCTTGGATGTAGGATTGGTAAAGATCTTTTCTCAATCTGTTGGTTGCCATTTTGTCCTATTGCCAGTGTCCTTTGCCTTACAGAAGCTTTACAACTTTATGAGGTCCCATTTCTCAATTCATGATCTTAGAGCATAAGCTATTGGTGTTCTGTTCAGGAAATTTTCCCCTGTGCCCATGTGCTCGAGGCTCTTCCCTTTCTTTTCTATTAGTTTGAGTATATGTGGTTTTATGTGGAGGTCCTTGATCCACTTGGACTTGAGCTTTGTACAAGGAGATAGGAATGGATCAATTTGCATTCTTCTACATGCAGACAGTTAGATCAGCACCAATTTGTTAAAAATGCTGCATGCCTTTAATCCCAGCACTTGGGAAGCAGAAGCAGGCAGATTTCTGAGTTCAAGGCCAGCCTGGTCTACATAGTGAGTTCCAGGACAGCCAGGGCTATACAGAGAAACCCTGTCTCGAAAAACAAACAAACAAACAATGAAAAAGAAAATGCTGTCTTTTTTTCCACTGGATGGATGGTTTTAGCTCCTTTGTCAAAGATCAAGTAACCATAGGTGTGTGGGTTCACTTCCTTCCGAGTCTTCAACTCTATGAAGAATTGATTTGGAATTTTGATGGGGATTGCATTGAATCTGTAGATTGCTTTTGGCAAGATGGCCGTTTTTACTATAGTCATCCTGCCAACCCATGAGCATGAGAGATCTTTCCATCTTCTGAGATCTTCGATTTCTTGAAGCTCTTGTCATACAAATCTTTCACTTGCTTAGTTAGAGTCATACCAAGGGATTTTTATTATTTGTGACTATTTGTGAAGGGAGTTGTTACCCTAATTCTTTCCCACCTTTGTTTATCCATTGTATAGAGGAAGGCCACGGATTTGTTTGAGTTAATTTTATTTTTCCTTAGCATTTTGTTTAATCTGTTCTAATGTTGCCAATTACTGATTTTTAATAATATTTCATCCAGACAAATTCTGTTAGTGTCAGAATGTTTCCTATTACTCTGCCATATTTTTTTTAAGATTTTTATTTTTTATTTTATGTGTATGAGTGCACTGTAGCTGTATAGTGAGCTATTATGTGTGTGGCTGCTGTTGATCTCAGGACCTCTGTCAGCCCTGCTCACTCAGGCCCCACACGCTCTGGTGTAATTCACTGTAGCTGTCTTCAGATGCACCAGAAGAGGGCGTCAGATCTCATTATAGGTGGTTGTGAGCCACCATGTGGTTGCTGGGATCCGAACTCAGGACCTTCGGAAGAGCAGTCAGTGCTCTTACCCGCTGAGCCCACTCTGCCATATTCTTATGGAGACAAGGGTGATAGAGATGAAAACTTAACTGAAAAAGCAAAGCACTTCCACACCTGGCTGTCCAGCCCTTACACTGGTTGTGGGACCTCAGAACGGTCTGTATCTCACCTTCTGTGGCGTCGCTCAAGCTTCAGGGCCCCTTGGCACTCTCAAAAGTTACTGAAGAGCTCCCAGAGCATTTACTTATATAGCTGTATCTACTCGTACTTCCCATGTTAATTATTAGAAGCCTGAAAATATGGACTTAATACATTTTAAAGTAGCTCATTACATCTTAACATAAATGTGCTAGTTTAGTGAAATTTACTTTATTTTCTAGAACAAAACCTTTGCAAGAATCAAAGAATATTACAAGTCTTTTGCAATATTTCTGGAATTGATATTCACTGAAAATTCTGTCTATGTGTGTATTTGTGTAGATGTATGATGTGTGTATCTGTGTGAGTATGGATGGATGGATGGATGCCTTTTGCAATATTTTTGTAAACTGTAGTCACTGAAAACTCTGTGGGCATGTGTACATGTGTGCATGTGTGTATATGGGGGTTGTGAGTGTGTATTATGTTTAGGTATATGAGTGTGTGATTGCATATCTGTGGTATATGTGTCTGTATTATATGTGTACATCTGTATATGTATGTATGTGTGTATTGTATGTTGACAGATATGTAAATGTGGGTGTATGTGTGTAAATAGTGTATGTGGTATATGTATGTGTGTTCTATGTGTGTGGTGTATATGTTTGTATGTGTTTGTGGTGTGTATGTATATGTTTGTCTGTAAATGTGGTGTGTGTGTCTGATGTTTGTATATGTGTTTGTATGTGATATATGTGTGTGTGTATGTAGTATATGTGAGTGTGTGTGTTTTGTGTGTGGTATGTATGTGGTTTATATGGTGTATGTGGTATATGTCTATGTATGTATATTTGTTCATGTGTTTGTATATGTGAGTATATGTATATGTTATATGTGTGTGTTTGTGTATGAGTGTTTCTGTGGTGTGTGTGTATGTATGTATGTGGAGTGTGTATGTGTATGTACATATTTGTGTGTGGTATGGATATGGTATGTGTGTGTATGTGGGGGGGGGGGGGGTAGCCAGAGATCAGTGTTGGGCTTCTTCCTCTATTGCTTTCCAAATATTTTTTGAGACAAGATTTCTTACTGAACTTTAGGCTTATTTGATTCTATTAAGCTGGCAGGCTGGACAGTGAGCTCCAGGGATCCACCTTTCTGCTTCCCTGCTCTTCTCTCCAGCTGCGGGATTATAGACACACAAGGCTCTTTTGTAAATACTGGGTCTCCAAACTCAGTTCTTCATGCTTGCACAGCAAACACTTGACTGACTGAGTCCAGACTTGACATCCCTGACTCTGAGACTTGAAGGTAGCATTGAGTCCCATATCTGATCCTGCTTATATCCTTCGTGATTTTGTTCATACTGAAGTAGTTAAGAGAAATCCAGCTTTATAGCCACTGAATGGGGAAAATTACTTTAATAGCCTTTACAGGTAATTAATAATTTTTATAGAATATAAATAATTATAAAATGGTGCCAGATACAAGGTGAACTGTTAAACCACATCTATGAACTGATATTCTGTTACAAATAATAACAATAGTTTGAGTTAGCTTATATTTGAATGAGTCTTTATATACAGCATGCATTGATCACTTGGAACACTTTAGTTCACCAAGGTATGCAGATCTTCTATATACTTAGTGTCCATGGATACCCAGTCATGAAGCCAGGTATGGACCCAGAGTGTCTACCTATGCACATACATACACAGACAGGCAAGCCTACAAGGCAAGGAGAATACAGATAGACTTCATAATCATGCATCTCCTGTAGAAAGAAGGTCTCACCTGTTCCCAGCCAGTTGATAAGACAAGTTCATTTCAGCCAAACTTAGTAGTTGTCATCAAAGGAGAATAAAGATACTGATGGAGGAGAAACCAGACAATAATCAAAGGAAAAGGAATCCAAAGTGCCCAGAGTTTTCAAATCTAGGTGGCTTTGTTTCTATAATAGCTCTTGCAAAATCTGATCCCAGGTATGCTCAGGATAGTGTGGCCATAGCTGCAGGTAGAATGTGATTAGTTGTAGCTCAGGGCCTGTAGATGCTTGCTAGCAAAACCTTCCTGGTCACTCCCACTGAAGGATACTTCACATCTCGTTCATTGTCTTCTTCATTGCCTACACAATCTTTGGATTGTAGATACCCATGCTAAAGATACATGTGCCTTGGCTAAAGAGCCATAGGCAAGACTTGACAACCAGTGTTAGGAAATGGGGGTAGTCACAAGGGATTGCTTTTCTTGCCCAGCCTCATGTGTTTGTACTTATAAATCATAAGCTGTTGGCATAAAAGCTGAAGTATGGGGAGAAGTGCAGCAAAGGTGTTATAAATCACTGTGAGTGAAAGACAAACCAAGGCTAAGATCATCACCTGTAAGGCTACACTGGAACACATAGCCCTGCCCTCTCCTTCTCACTCTCTTTCTTCTCCATCTATGCAGGGGTTGAGCCCAGGCTCTGAGACATGTTGGGTAGGTCCTAAGTCACACACTTCCAATCCTTACCTTGTAAATGCCTTTGTGTACTCCTTCAAAATGTCCCTTCTATATAAACTTACTTTTGAAATTACAAAATAAAAATAGTATCTTTGTAGTACCAGGATCTTGCTTTTAACAGTACCATTGGTAAAATGTTGTGAAGTTTAAGTTATGTGATGATGTTTGGTGAACAGTAAGAAACACTCAACCTTCTGCATGGATCCTGCAAAATATACTGCCTTAGCCTTGCGTTATCCTTATCAAATATCATCGTATTCCTCATCACAGACACTTAACTATTGCAACTACAAGACACTTAACTATTGAAATACAAGCTGGAAAGATCGAACCCTAGCCCAGGCCCAGGTGGGACCTCATTGGGTTGTTCCCTGGGAAGACAGCAGTACGGCTTCTGGGATCAAGAGTTAAAGGCCATCTTCCACTACACAGTGAGCTTGAGGCCAGCTCCGGCTACACGAAACCCTGTCTTAAAAGCAAGCAAACAAACCAAACAGGGTGTTTAAAAATGGCCGTTTTCATTGGCTGATGGAAGATTTCATGCCCAGACATTTGTGCTAGACACTAAACCTTTTCAGGAAATGGTTCCCATTGTTTTAGCATCCGAATGCCCTGGAAAGACAGTGTGCATGGGTACTTGTCACAGTGTAAAGATGCTATAAGGAGGTTTGCCGCCCCTATGGTATGGAGGTTCAGTTATCATATGTAACACAATGTTAGCAGTTCTGGAAACAGTCAGAAGTCTCTGGTTGTATAGGGTCTGTGGCAAGTTATTAGCACTTCAATAAATCCCTGCACTATCCAATCCTTGGTAGGTTTGCAGAAACACTTGACTTGACTGTTGTGTAGCAGTAGTAAGCTTTTGTGTTGCCATATATTATTTCTGCCAAGAGTAAGTTAAAAAACAACGTGTACCTTACTTGGTTGTCAGTGTTTCTTATCTGAAGCTCTTAATAAAAAGTCCTTCCAAAAATAAGAACTATAAGAGTTTTGACATGGAGAAACTTGAAACTTGTTGAAATTGATATTTTCTAAGAGATATTTTACTAAAAAAGCTTTCTAAACTTACTTTTCATTTGTAACACAAACTTTGGCTCCCTAGAGAATAGTTATGTAAATATTTTCTTTTTACTATCATTGATATTTGAGGTAATTAACTTTTAAATTCTTTACAAAGAATGTTTGTTCCCTCTTCCACCAGTCTTTGTGCTTATCTAACTTACTCTGTATTGTAGGCTTCCGCTCCCTTTTGATGCCCCACCCTTCTTTCTGTACTCAAGCTTTCTTAAAGTTACTCTCTTATTTACTACTGTGTTCTTACAGGCACGTGCCATTCATATGTGCTGGCTCACGGGCACACACGTGGTAGTCACGGACAAGTCTGTGTTGCTACTTATTATACATCGTTTTCTCCTTGTGTCATTGAACTCAGGTCAGGCTTATGCCACAAGTGCCTCTACCTACCCCCTGGGCCATCTCTCCTGTCCTATTGAACTATCTAATTATCTAATTAGTAAACTACTAAATCTACAGATAAGCACTATCAAAACTCTTTCCCCTACCCGAGGCCACAGTCTTCACTTATACTGTCCTATAGAAATGTGGCTAGTGAGCATCCTAAACCCCACCAGCAGCCTTCCTCCCTGGTGGACCAGAAAGGGGCCACCTTGCAAGACAGTAGCTTTCTTCCCTGCTGCGTATAAACAAAAGTAAGGAGAGGTATCCCCACATCTCAGCTCCTTCAAATGCACATGTTAACTGCCATTCACACTGAATTGTTAATCCAATTAACACTTAGTCAACTCACTACTGAGATGGAGGACCACTGGGAATAACATGTGACAGGATGGATAAGTTATTGGGCAGGGACTCAACCCAAGGAGAGCAGGGTTTGAGGGGTTCTTACTCACATGCATTGTGTCTCCTCCCTTTCCTCAACTGCTTCTCATAAAAGAAACACTGCTGTAGAACTCAGACTTGCTCCATCCCTACCATGATATTTTCAGTTTTTTGTCTTTTTTTTTTTTCTTCTTACAAAATATAAATATCAGAAGCTTCCTGATTACTTACTGGCAGAAGAAAGAGGGTATGCTGAGCAGGCAACTAGTGAGATGGGTTTCTTTCACTTTACCATGACACCACCTTTGTAGCTAACAGAATCCAAGCCCCTTGGTGTTCTTCCAGAGATTTGGAAGGCGTGCATGGCTACCCCTGGAGAGTGGGAAAGCATCCAGAAGCCAGAATTTGAGTGCCAACGTCATTATTTAGAGCTTGGAGCTCTTCTTCACCTGTGAATGCTTATGACAGTATTTTCTCATTCACCTTACTTTGGGTACCTGGACATAAAATACTTCTTAGTGTTGAGATAACATTTAGAAAACAGTCCTGATAAAGAAACATAGCTGCTCAAAAAAAAAAAAAAAAAAAAAAAAAAAAAAAAAAAAAAAAAAAAAAAGAGAGAGAGAGAGAGAGAAAGAGAATTCTCCTTCTTACTAAGGGAGGCCGTTAAGTCTACCTGTGTGGCCCTTGCCAAGTAGGAAAGCCTGGTGGCTATGAGTGTTGATGTGAGAGAGGAGGGTTGTTCCGTGAAAGCCCAGTTCAGCAGGAGACAGCTGTGCCCAGGAAACTGGGCAAAGCCAGACTCGGATTTCAGCTACAAATGTGCTTTCTTGTGTTCCTTACATTTCCTGGAATGTGGGTCCAGGTAATGATGATGTGAGCCATCATGGTGTGGCAGTGTAGGGACTCAAGTGTGTTTGTCATCCTGGGTCCTTCAAAGGTTATGCTCCACATTGATGGTATATTGTATTTTTTCAACAAAATGAGTTGTAGTCATTTGGGTTTTGAATTAGTTCTTTTATCCTAGATTTCCAAGTTTTAACATACTTGTTTTAAGCAGGGACCATCTTGAAAATTTTGAACCCCACCAAAGTTTCCAATTTCAAAGCCAAATGAAAGAGGGAGAATCTAGACCCCCAACAAATTGAAACTGATTTGTTTGTTTGTTTGTGTTTTCCAGTTTAGTAAAATTAAAACCTGAACAGTTTCTAAAATATTGTCTCTGCCAGTTTATTTGACAGCACCGCCTAACTCTGCAGGTGAAATAAAGGAATTTTCACCAAACCAAGAATGTAGGGTGGGAACAACTACCCACTGCATGTTAAACATCCACAAAGCACATCAGTTCAGCCCTGGAGACTGGGAAGGGAATAGATGACAGCAGTCTGGAGAATTACCCTGTGGGCCTCTGACAATGAGGGCAGACACAGACTGAAGCTCCTGAGCCTCTGGTTGATGGTTTGTCCCGCTAACATATGAGGAGTGCCCGCTTACCCACCCGCCTGCCCGCCCGCACAGCCAGCCTTTTGCTGATGCAGGAAGGAAAGAAAGGCACATGCTCATTCTCCACACAGGTCTCTCCAGCCTTTGAGGATTTCTCAGAATCCCATGGTAGTAAATGGCAAGGTCAGCTCTAAAAGTTATTTTTCTTTCCTTTCACACAGCTGAATTTTACAAAAGTTAGCTCTATCTAATAATGAACTTCCTAAAAGTATCATTTACTAGGTCACAGGTTTGACAATCCATTTAGTTTCAATTTGTCTTTTTTTCTCCTTAAAATTCTGGAATGGTACTCTAATTTGGGAATGATTAGGATGCAGGAAAGGGAAGGGAGGAAAGTTGTGCCTTCCAAAGGAGTAGGTTAGGCCATGCCACATACATAATCCATGCACTGTATGGACTCCGCCTGCCTTCTCTTTGCCTCACTTTTCCTAATCTGTAAGAGGGGAGCAATGATACTTTCTTGGAGTTAAATGTGGGTTCAATTAAATACCTGCTATAGATTTCAGGCCATAGGAAGTACTCAGCGCTCCCCTGTTTCCCTTTATTCCACAGTCTGATCAATTCTCGCCAGCTGTAGATATCACTTTTCAACATGGCTACTTCAATATCCTGAAATTCTAAAAACAGCCCACACTTAAAATTTTAATATTAATTATGCTCATTGAGTAATGCGACAGAATTAATTTTACTGAGTGAGCCTTTCATGCTCTTAGTTAATAAAAGTCCGTGTTCAGTACCTGAGGGCCCTATGAGTCCCTCTAACTCTGTTATGGCTAACTTTGCACAATTTCCAGAAATTATAAATGCCAGTGGAAGTCCCTGTTTGTTCTTCAGTGCATAGCTCTCTAAGATCTGGAGCGTAGTTGTTTCAGGTGAGGGGTTAGACCTGGCCGTCTGTGAAGAACCTGTCAGGATAGTGCAGTGAACTGCTCTTGTGTTCCCTAGAAAGGCTCACCACAGTCGTGCTTTCCCAACACTCAAGGTTTAAAAACGTGACGGCACTTCATCTCCTCTAAGGACTCCTACTGTTCAAAAAATAATTCTTTAAATTGTAGCTATTCTAGCCTAACTGGCTTTTACTACAAATTTGTGGAGAAGCAAGGCTTGAGTTCCTGTTTGTCTTCGAGGAGAGATGAACTGTACTTCTCATATGTAAGGGGCAGTGATGTGTTCCCTGCCACTCTCTGGTCATCAGTTCTTGTCTAAATAAATAAATGGCATGAGCCATTCTATGTGTCTAAATGCAGTCATTTATGCAAAATCACATGGTCACAAGTAGCCCAAAGATCCCACTTTCAGAAACCAACTTATATACCAGTGATGTGGTTCAGTGGGTAAAGGCAACTCTCACCAAGGCTGACAACTTGAGTTCAGGCTTCAGACCCCATCTCACAGAAGGAACCACTTGTGTAGGCTGTCCTCAGCCCTCCACACACTCACCATGCATGTGCATGCCCACATACATACTCGTTAGTTAAGTACAGATAAAGTGTCTCCTTCACTGGGCATCTCCCTAGAGCCAGACGGGGTAGCAAGTGGACAGTCAACATCTGTCCAATTCTCAGCTTCTTGGCTCCCATAGCTATTCCCACCCCACAGAAGCTACTCAAAGAACCCTCTGTCATATTGAGGAATATATTTGGGTGTGTACTCCCCAACTTCAAATCTTAAGTGATGAGATAGTGTCCCCTAAAAAACTCGTGTCTTGAGAGTATTCCATATCAGTTTGTCATTTCCTTTTACAACTATCAAGTATTGGGTTTGAATTATTCTTAGCTTACTCTTGGGCATTAAAGTAGTTCCTGGGTTTGGTGTCTCTTCTTTTTCCCATTTTTGCGGTTCTATACTCTTTCCCTCGCTTTACCAATAATGCACCAGTTTATTTCCTATCTTTAGTGGTTCTGGGCAGTGGAGCACCATACCACCCTTATGGGAAACCTGACTTTTTCATGCACCTCCTGATAGATGCATGCCAGCATGTTAACCTCAATATTTTTGGCAAAGCTTGTTCTTCACCCTACAGATGTGAGTAGTTGTGATTAAGGATCAAGAGCCGGCTGATAGGCTTTTTATCGCCCAGCATCTGACTCTACTGGCTACCACTTACCAGTCACCTCAGCCTGTGATTGCAGGCCGTCCACACTGGCCGCATCTGGCCTTGCTGGGGCAGAACTGGGTACCTCCAGGAGTGCCCTTTGCTCGCATCTACACTCTGCCTCTGGTTGGTTGCTCTTCTTCCTGGTGTGACAAAATGCCTGGCAAAAGCAGGGCAGGGAAGAAGACGGTTTGAGGGGAGTGTGGTGGGGTCTGAGAGGCTGCTCACACTGCAGCCAGTCAGGAAGCAGATGACAAGCAATGCTGGTGGCAAGCCTGCGTGTTCCTTCATCCTTTGCATTCTACTGGCACCCCAGCCCATTCGTGTGGATCTGCCTCCTTAGTTAAACGTCTTCCCAGAAGCTCATCTAGACAGCTCTCAAGCCATGAGCACATCTTTCTTCTCTGACATCATTGCTTTTCCTGTATAATCCTGTCCCTGCCATGTTGGAGAGCTACATGGAGAGCAGTGGATCAGGCTGTATGTCAGAGTCAGCTCCCTCCCTATGGTATGGCAGTGTAGCATGTATTAAGGTTCTCTTCTGAAAACCCAGCCTCTCAGAAGCTTGCTTTCTAATACCTAGTCACAAAAGGAAGAATTATTCTTCCCAAGTTCAGTCTCTGGGAGCTCTCAGGAAACCTCGACACCAGCTGTTGAGTGCTATTGTTTGGGTTTACATCTCTGTGTCCTGCCTCTTGCGCATCTGTGCCTCTTCTCATCCCTCTCTCCCCTCACACTTTTTCCTCTGTGCGTCTGTTTCTTACCCTGCCCTCTTTGCTGCTCTGACTGCTGCAGTTTAACCTCAGCAGCATAATTTACTATTCTCATTATAATTTCAAAAGATGTCTCAAAGGATGTGAAATGTTTCCCAACATCTTCTACCTACCCCTGTCCTCCTCACTCAATGCAGCTATTGTGTGCAGCTTACTCTCATGCAGGTTGCATATAGCTGCTTCCTAACCTAATAGTAAAGAACTTTCTAAAGTAGTTTTCATACTTTGCAAATTATGTTGCTTATTACTATAGTGTTAACAAGCAGCTTTGTTTCAGATTGTTGGCTCACAAACTGTGCAGTCAGTAGGGATTGATTTTAAAACTGTTACCCTATATTTCGGTGGATTTTTAGGTTCCCACATTCCTATCCCTGATATTCCTCAAACAAATGTTTCTAAAAAGCCTTTACACAGAGCTCCAAAATCTAAAGTCAAAAATGGTGTACCTAAGTCATTCAGACGTAAAACCCTGAACTGAAATAAAACCATTTGGATCTTTGATTTGCCTACTGTGTTATGATACTAATGTACTTTGCTGCTGATATAGCCAGTGGGTTTAATTATGCCTTGCAGAGTTGTGTAGTGTGTGTGTGTGTGTGTGTGCACGCGCGCACACGCGCGTGTTTCAATCTCACTACTTTTCTAAAATCTGAAAGTGCAAATTCCAACACTCATGCATCCCCACAATTTTCAGAAAGGGAATGTATGGGCTTGCAATACCCGGTTCCTAAACTAGTGTGTGCACTAGTACATGTGGGTTTAAATGAAGTTTGATTAATATGAGACACTTAAAAATAAGAAACTTCTCCACAGCCAGGCCTTATGACCTTGAGGCCTTGGGGAATAAAATGGATGATTCAGTCTTTAGACTGGGGGAGCCAAAATGTTTCCTTAATTGTTCTCTTAAGGTTGTAGTAATTGCTCTGTGGTCAGGCCAATAAATCTGGGATGAATGAAACATTATTCTGTCAATTAAAATTGTCCCGATTACTATCCTAGAAGGTGTTTTCTTTGTGATTCATGGCCCCCAACTCCCACCCCCTTCAGCTCTGTACTTTTTCCATCCTGTGTCTCTTTGGTAATGTTTAACATTTTTTTAAAGTGTCACATCAGCTTTTTTAATACTTATGATTTAATTGCAAAAGCATACATAAATACTTTGAAAGGTGTGAAAAGAAAATTCACAAGTCGAATAAGAACAGCACCAAAGCCACCTTCAGTCTGGAACCCATCACTTTGCAAAGCAAAGTACACTGCCAGCACCAAATGGTGCAGCCTAAACCTGAGCAAAAAGCCAGTGGATGCAAAAGCATTTGTGTCAGACCAAAGATGCAATGGGTGGTAGATGCACCTATCTCTCTAGTATGCCTCAGCCTCATCAAACTTAGGTATGCTGGCAAAGCATCTATATGAAACAAAAGATACAGTAGAATGTCCCAGAGGAGATGCATTGCAGCTCTGGAGGTCAGGAAGGGAAGTGGGGTTGCTTCTGGCTCAAATTTGGGTAAAGACAGAGCTGGATAAAGGGCTTACAGAGCACAAGGACCAGAAGGACAGAGTTCCAGCTCTGTAGAAGCTCTGTTTAATGGCTGACGTTCCAACACGAGACTTCTGTTGCAACAGTGGAGAATTACAGTCCTTGGAAAGCAAGGCAAGGCCTTCAAGACAAGGCTTGAAGGTCATAGGTAGCTGCTTAGAAAGATGGCTACGGGCCAAGGAATCTGTTCTTAACAGATAAATTAGATTTTTTTTTTAATTCTGTAAGTGTGTGTGTGTGTGTGTGTGTGTGTGTGTGTGTGTATGTGTGTGTGGTGTGTATGCACACACAATTTCACTGATGTGGGTATGTGTCCATGAGTGCAGGTGCCTGCACAGGACAGAAGAGGACATTGGATTTCCTGCATCTGTGAGTCACTCAGCATGAGTGCAGAGAAATGAACCTATGTCCCTTGCAAGAGCAGTGTATCCTCTTAACTGCTGGGCCAGGTCTCTAGCCCTGATCAGATGTGATTTGAAGTTTCAGTCCAGGACAGATACATTGTAGTAATCTGTTTATTGTCATTGCAGGTGAATCAGATGTCCCTTCTGGAACAGTACAGAGTGGGAGGACCTTACACAGTAAGAGCCAGTTTAGGACCATTGCACCAAAAATTGTGCCTAAAGTCCTAACATCCAGAGTGCTACCTTGCCCTTCCTCGCTTTCTGAACAAAGGAGTCTGCCTCTGATGTCCAAGCCTCTGGGCATGCCCACCCAGAACTATGCTCTGATGCAGGTGGCCGGCCACGAGGGGACGTTTTCTCTTGTTGCTTTGCCAAATGTTGCCTCAGCCCAGCCAGTTCAGAAGCCCAGAATGTCCATTCATGAAAACCTTAAACTGCCTATTCCTCGATACCAACCACTAAGTAGCAAAGGATTAAGAAAGAAACCGGACCTGAGCTCTCCCAAGGGTGGCTTCAGTGACCCTCCTGGCCCGGCCCAGCTATGTCATTTGACTCCTTCCCCACAAGCCCATCCTGAGCTATGTCACAAACCCAGCCCATGGAAGCAAATGCCCACTTTAAACCCTTCTCCCACGAACATCAACACAGCTACACTGACCAGTGGTGTTGGCCAAGGAGATTTGAGTGCTCAGGTGACCAACAGCTGTGGCGATCTTGAGCGTCCTGCCATCCCAGCATACACTGCAGAGGGCTCTTCTTCCCCTCAGAGCCTCCCAGCAAGTATGCAGAAGGCAGGTTGTGCCAGGAAGGAGGTGCCCACTACACCTGCCCCTGCACATACTGTCCTCAGCAGTGCAGTTCAGTTGGTCTCTGTGGTACCCAAGGGTGAACAGCCCATCCTGCCCTTCCCAAGAGAGAAAGCCACAGTGGTGGGCAAAGTGGAGCCAGATGCTGATAATGAAGAATTGTCCTCATCTGGTTGCAGAGCAAACTGTGAGGAGAGACTGTCCCTCACGGAAGGGTTTGATACAGCCACGGAGACAGCCAGCAGGATGCCTGCTCTGCGTGGGGCTAAGCAGAGTGCATATGAAAGTGCCTACTGTCCTGTCACCAAGTTAGATCTTAGCCACAAGGCAAAACCCAGCAGTGGGATAAAGAGAAGAGGAAGAAAATGGAAAGTGCCAGATGAGATTTTAGCATTGCAGGGCAAAAGGAGGAAATGCATTATTGGTATGTGTGGAGATGGCATAGAAAGGACAAGAAATAGTCCCCAAGAACCCAGAGACCAGAAGCCAGGGGCTGCTTCGAGAAAGTACCGTAACATCATGCCCAAGCCTGTCATCGTCCTGTCTGCTTTGGCACCCCTGGCATCTCCTGCGGCTGCGCTGTCTCAGGCTCCCAGCAGCTTAGGTCAAGATGTTCTGATTAATGCTCTGCCTCCAAAATGTCTTGGCTCCAAGCAAAGTGACAGTCTTACCCCTAAGCCCAGCTCTGTACTCAGAAATGGATTCTCTGGCATTAAGAAGCCCTGGCACATGTGTCCAGTCTGCAACTACCACTTCCAATTCAAACACCACCTTCTAGACCACATGAATACACACACCAACAGAAGGCCTTATAGCTGTGGGATCTGTCGAAAGACCTATGTGCGTCCTGGCAGCCTGAGCGCACACATGAAACTTCACCATGGTGACAATCGCCCCAAGAAACTAGTGTGCTGTGAATTTTGTGCAAAAGTCTTTGGTCATGTCCGAGTCTACTTCGGCCACCTGAAGGAGGTGCACAGGGTTGTGATCAGCACAGAGCCCTCCCCCAGTGAACTGCAGCCAGAAGACACACCGAAAACCAAGGACAGAGATCCTGGTGCACAAGGACCTGACAGCTCACTGGAGAGGTAAGTGCTCGTGGGAGGGAAGCTGACGGGAAAGTCTGTTGTAATTGGAGAAGACTAAGATCAGAAAGCTCACCAGGAGTAGTGCTGTATGCCTGTACAGTCCTAGCACGTGGCAGGGAGAGGCAGGGGAATCAGAAATTAGACGGCAGCCACAACAAAAGATGTCACCTCTTACCACTCAGTTCTTGTTGGTTTCTGCTCAGTCACAATGTCCAGCTACTCAGACTTGTATAAGTCAAGGAACAAATGCCAGTTTGGAGTATGTTGGGGACAGTTAGGTGACAGATTATTTTTGTGTCTAAAAATTAAAATAATAGATTTTTATATATAACTTTTAGTAGTCTCTATAAAATAGTTCCCCCAAATTATTGTTTGCAGAATTCTTATCTAAACAGCATTATCTACCTCATAGTGCTGTGTGAGGCTGCCCTCTTCACCAGACCCCTAGGTGCTCCAACTCACCCTCCACATGTGGCTTTTGTTACCTGGGAGGCCAAATTAACTTTTCCTATGTCCTGAGGCCAAATTAACTTTTTCCTATGTCCTTCTGTTTTGTAAGCCCTGCTCCTTGACATTATTTAAAACAAACAACAACAACAAACAAACAAACAAACAAACCAAGCTCTGTAATCAGGAAGCTGACAAGGCAGGCGCCTGAGCAGCAATGACCAGGGATGTGCCTATAGTAGGCTCCACCTACCCTCAGCTGAGGTGACTGAGGAATGAGAAGGAGACCCTGCCCGGGACCTTTGCTCCTTGTTTTTATTGTTCCACTTGCTCTAAATATTTTCCATTCTGTATTATGATGAATAAAAACAAGATGCCTGCCCCAGCTTTTCCTTGTCTTTTGGCTTTGCTCTTCTCCAGTAGTTCTTTCCCATCTCCACTAGCATGTCTTTCCCTAATGTGCCTGCCATGCAATCTCCTTCACACTTGCTTTCATATTCTTAGATCATTGAAATAAGATGTCAGGACTTCTTTAATGGTGGGGATGGCATGGATGAGTGGGGCAGTGATCTCCAGCAGTGCCACAGGGTATCTTGGCAGCTCCCATCTTGTTACCTAATCTTACTGTTGTGTACATCTGTGGTATCCAGGGAGCTGGTTCACTAGGGGGAGATGCTGGACTCCTCTAAAATGATCCCTGGTGTTCTCAGAGCTGTATGGCTCTGCAGGTGGCCCTGTGTGCTGTGTTCTCTGCTGAGGCTCTGCAGAGCTCCGTCCAGCCCTGCTTTCCTAGCGTGGCATTTTATATCCCTGGGTGCTAAGACTTGGCAGGAAGAGAGCCGATTGCATTTCCTAGTGTGTCTGACCTAGACTGTCCCTCCCACTTCCCTCCCACTTCCCTCCCACTCCCCTCCCACTTCCAGGGAAACCAAGTCAACTTTGGAAGAAGACTTCCTTCTACACCAGGCAGATGAAGTCAAGTTGCAAATCAGGTGTGGCCGTTGTCAGATCACTGCTCAGTCTTTTGCTGAAATAAAATTTCATTTGCTTCATGTCCATGGAGAGGAAATTCAAGGCCGCCTGCAAGAGGGGATCCTCCCAGGCAGCAGATGTGATGCTCCCCACCAGACGCCCTTCACAGAGAGAAGGAAGCAGAGGAAGCCCTATGCCTCTATGGAGGACTCTCCAGCATTCCCTAGAGTGAGAAGACAGCCAGCCCCTCATCGGAACAGAGAGGAAGCCCTGGTAGGAAGTGAAGGTGGCCCCCAGCACCCGCCCAGGCTTCTCTGGTCCCACGCAGGCTTTAACTGCCTGCTGTGTGCTCAGATGCTAGGGAGGAAGGAGGACCTGCTGCTTCACTGGGTACACCAGCACAACTGTGAGGACCCCACCAGACTCTGGGCTCTCCTGGGTGCGTTCTCTAACCAGGGTACTCCTGAGCTTCCCAGTGAAGCAAGGCTGGGACGCTGAGGCCATCCAGCAGAAGAGATGCTGCACCACCTTTCTCACTGTCTGCTGTTAGTATTTAATTGTAAGGATCCAGTACTCCAGGGCCAGGGCCAGTGTACAGAGGAAATGTTTGTGCATAGTTTTATTTTCTTAAGAAATAAAATATGTGCCCTGGATGCATTTTTCTAACATACGTAGTCTCACTTTAAAATTCCATGCCTTCTCCAATATCGTTGACTTTATTTAATAATAAATAAAAAGATCAAAATTAGGAAATTGAAATGTAAAGAAGCCTGTTCTCAATTGCAAGCTTTTGGGTACGAGTGTGTGTGTGTGTGTGTGTGTGTGTGTGTGTGTGTGTGTGTGTATGTGTATGAGAGAGGTGGGGCAGACGGAAGGGGATATATGTACATGTGTCCTCTTATTTTGATGTCGATATTTATTAGTCTGTGGTTTATTTGCATATGCTCTAGAACAGTCTTTTAAAAAATGTACTCTCTACCATAACATAAAAATCTGTTTTCAAGACACATTTTTTTTTAATTTTTGTTGTTTTCTTAAATGTGCAGTGCTTTGAAGAGTAGCTATCAAGTCTCAAAATATTATTCTCAAAATAATAGGAAAAAAATAGATACTTAAGCTAATAAAAAAAAAATATTCTTACTTGGAAGAAAGTTATTTTAAGGAAGTCTTTGTGACCGGAAAAATTTACAACCCAGAGAGTTATTTTCTGAGCAGTGGGGTCTCAGCTCTGTGCACATGGCCAGTCCTATTCTGTTTGCCAGGCACAGGCTTGAGAAAGTTCCCAGAAAGGAGAAAGATTTGGATGGATAAGCTACTGGGTCGTGCATCACCTTTTACACATCTAGCTGGTCGTAGGTGCCTTGTGGCTGCAGCAGTGCAGGCAGGAGACGCTTTGTGCTAACAGTCTTGCAAAGCTGTGAAAGAGATTTGGTTTGGATTCCCACAAGCATTTTGCCATGATTTATCCCTTGATCACCCTCAGCTCAGTGTCAGAGCGATCACAGCAGCCCCTAAGTGTTTGATGCTTTCAGACCCTTCCATTAGATGACACAGTGTGTGGGCCTGTACCACTCAATGATTTTCCTAGTTTTTAAGAATATTCATTTTAAAGATTATAAAACTTATAATCTATCAAGAGTACCATTTGCACTCAAACTCTGAAGTGATTCGTAGACCATCCAGTCCTGAGGTACAAAGCAGTTTTCAGAAAAGCTGGCCTGTTAGCCAAGGGCAAAATGACCATTCCGGTAGATGCATACATCACAGGCAGAACTAAGTTTGATGGTACTTTGTACAGCTCCCACTCAGCCTCAAGCCCTTGGTGTAGAGATCGACAGTCTCTGGAAATAAGTGGCAAGCTGGGTGAAAGAGAACAGAGATGAGCAGAAGGTATGCATAGCTCCACATTTTCTTTCAGAATGTGTTTCAGGGAAGCAGCTTAAGTTGCTGACTAAAGTTAGAAGAAAGTCTTTAGGCACTGATTCATGGCATAGAGGGACTGGGGTCACCCACCGAGTACCTCTAAGAAGACTAAGGGACTGGGGTCACCCACCGAGTACCTCTAAGAAGGCCTGGGGACAAAGCTTCACTGGTAGAGTGCAGGCTCCTGGGTTCACGCCTTTGAAGAGGAAAAACTCAAAGTAGCCATGTGAAAGGTCTCCTTTAGATATCACCCTGTAGAAGGGCACCTGTGCCACAGTGCCCAACGCCCTTGTTGTCTGGCCCTTTAAATCAGTACTTTGTTTAGAATGAGGAGAAGGCCGCTGACGCTGGGGAGGGAGTAACTGAGATGGTTTATTTGGGAGAGAGGCCCTTGGATATTGGCACAGTTCAGCCAGTCCTTCCATAAAGCCCATGTGGGGTGGAAGAGAGAGAGTACTTTGCCACTTTGTCCCTGTGACCTGAAGAGAAGTGTCTCTCCCAGGCCTGTAGCCGTTTCTGTAGGGTAACAGCGATGACCCCTCAAGAAGTGGCTAGCCAGGGTACTCGAAACGCATGGCGACAGGACGCTGGCGTTTTTTATGCTTTGGGCCAGATCCGAAGGAGGTACATTATAGCATATAAAAATCGCTGGAAACAGCCCAGATAGCTCTGAAAAAAACCGACGGCAAGATGAGGAAGTCAGAGGAGCAGGGGAATCCACATCTCTGTCTAAGCGCATTTGTGGAGGTCGGCACTCCTGGGATTGGCCTGTCTCTGCTGAAGCTATTGCCGTGTGCACGTACCACCCTGAAGCCGAGGAGACCATCAGCCTCCTGAGGACAGGACTGATCCTTTGTCAGCCTGGAGTCCCACAAAAGCACACTGATCATTGCTAGGGGAGGAAATGTCTGCATCAGCTAAATGCTAATTTGTCGCTTTACTTTTTTTTTAATTGCCAAGCCTGCAGGCAGCAGGAAGGGCATGGAGGCCAATTGGGTCTTCATACCAACACTTTAATTTTGTTAATGCCTTTGTTTCTCAGAACACTATCCCAAGGCCAGATTCCCCCCTTTCCTTCTGGCTGTAAGTTACTTCTGAGAGTTGGAGCATTGTTTTTGATTTGTACTGTTTTATTACTTGTCATGTTTAGTCACTTCCCTTTTGGTGCACTTGCTGACTCTCTGGAGCTCTTCTTGGTTTAGCCCAGCCCCCTCTGCTGAACTGCTTCTCATATGGAAGGATGTCTCTTCATCTGCACACGGTAAATAATTGAGCCCAGGCATGGTCCATGGCCTTCTCTGGCCGCAGACTCCTCCTCTCCCAACTGCACGGCTCGTTTTCTATGAGCCAGCGACATGACTGTTGGCAGTAAATGTTGCACTTGGTTTATTTACTAGGAGTCTCCAATCTAGATGGGGCTGCTCCA
This sequence comes from Montemys delectorum, assembly GCA_019843815.1. Lineage (NCBI taxonomy): Eukaryota > Metazoa > Chordata > Mammalia > Rodentia > Muridae > Montemys > Montemys delectorum. The sequence continues at coordinate 24,617 of JADRCD010238482.1, forward strand.
TTCAAGCTGCCCATATGCTTTGTTCTGTGCATGTTTTATAGAGTCTTCTCTTTTTACTGGGCTCCTGAGAACAAGAGGATTTGCTGTGTTTAGCAGCATAGGGTTTCCGCTTCAAGTCCTATTGGACAGGCAGCAGCTGATACTCCTGGCTTATGTGCCTGAACTATCTCCAGGAGTGTGACTTCTCATGCTCACCCTGGACCACGGGGGCCCCATCGTGAACCCACGAGCCCTCTTTCTCAGGTTTGTTGTGGGCTCAAGGTCAGGGTGCAGGCACTGCTGGGGAGCACACCACAGTGGCCACACTCTTTAACCTTAGGAAGCACTGTGGGAAAACCAAAGGCAGCAGCCAAAAGTGCTGTCCCAACCCCTCCTTGTTCTAGGCCTCATGCAGATTCCAGTCCCAAATGCCCCCATGTCTGTTCGCTGTTAACAATAGGTCATGTTATTTTTGAGAAACCAAATACCTATTCAGTAGTCAAAATTTTTTAAATACCTTTATCATTAAGCATGAATTGACTCCACAGCAAAAGACTGGAACAGAGAAGAACTCAGGGGTCTGCCAGCCTCAACAGGGACATGGCAAAAAGGGCAGTCTAATCCATTGTAACCCAAGTGTCAGTGTCAGTGTCAGTGCACAGAGATGACCCAATGCACAGATGTGACCCAAACACAGGTGCTGCCAACCACCCAGAGGCTCTGCCTGTGGGGGTAAATGTAATGATGCTTGCCCCCACTACCCTGTCTGCAATGAAGCACCTTCGTGACATTTGTCATGGTATGCATGGAGCCAAGCTTTGACAATGACTATACCCAAAAAGTTACCTCTAATGCCATGAAATCTGACTTCCACAGGTGCTTGTTTTTCAGTCACAGTGCTAGGCATCGAGCCAAAGCCCCAGCACATGCAAGGCAAACATGCTACCCCTCACACACAGGCGGTCCAGTCCAATCAGTGTCTGAAGAAAGAACAGGGCAACGGTGTAACGGCATGATGTGACCAAAGAACTTGTTGACAATAATAGGTCCAGTCTGACACTGGGAGGCCAGACCCAGTGTCTAGACAGGAAAATGGCATGGATATGTTGATCTGCCATTAACAGAAAGAAATTGGACAGCACAAAATTTAAAAGGCATAGACCTTTTGATCCAAGGATCCCACTTCTAAGAGTCAGTACATGAGGACACAGGCGAACAACATGTCCCTTAGTTTTGTTTGTAAGTGAAAGAATAGGTACAACTCATCAGAATGGGCTAAAAAGTGTTATATATAATGTATCATGTACAATATATCACATATATTATGTATAATGGAATACTGTGTACATTAGTCAGGCTTCTCTAGAGGAACGGAACTTATAGAATGAATATATATACACATATGTTTATATGTGTTCATATATGTATATATATCTCTATATCCATATACATCCTATAAGTATATATACATATATTATACATATGTGTATATATACACATATATGTATATGCACAGAGAGAAGGGATTTATTAGAATACTTATAGCAGTGGTTCTTACCCTGTGAGTTGTGACCACATCAGATATTCTAATATCAGATATTCACAGTAGGGTCTTAACAGTAGCAAAATTACAGTTATGACAATGAAATGATTTTATGATTGGGAGTCGTGACAACATGAGGAACTATATTAAAAGGTTGCAGCATTAAGAAGGTTGAGAACCACTAGCTCATAGTCTGTGGTTCACCTAGCTCAACACTGGCTGTCTACCAATGGAAGGTCCAAGGCTCCAATAGTACTACGGTCCATGAGGCCGGGTGTCTCAGCTGGCCTTAGATATGGAGTCATGAAGTAGGCTCCAATGCTAGTGAAGGAATGGGAGCAAGCTCGCGTCTTCCTCTCCTTTATATAGGCCACCAGCAGACAGTGTGGCCTACATTAAAGGTGAGGCTTCCTGCCTCAAAGATCTAGTTTTGAAATGGATCTTTCCATTTAAATGTCTTAAGAAAAAAAAAAAAAATCCCTCACAGGTGCCCAGCCACTTGGGTATTAGTTAATTCCAGATTAGTAAAGTTGAAAACAAGAATAGCTGCCACACTATCCTTTGGAGTAAAAGATTGTTAAAATATGTAATATGGGAAAGAAGCAGTACATATGGTGTTCCTGTTTGTTTTTAATATCTGAAAATTTCATACATGCATAACACATGCTTTGACCAGTCATCTCCCTCCCCTAACTTCTCTTGAATTATGCCCTACCCCCTCCAACCTCATGTCCCTCCTCTTTGTTTCTCATAGCCCACCAAGTCCCATTTGTGCTGCACATATGCACATGGCTGTGTGGTCCTCCACTGGAGTGTGGCCAGTCTACCAGGAGTCACACCCTTAAAGAAATCATCTCTGTCCCATATGAGCCATCAGATTGCCCATAGCCCCTCTACTAGCAGTGGCCACGGTGAGCCATTCTCCACTCTATGTTGGAATGTTGCCTGGCGTGATCATGTACAAGCAGCCACAGCTGCTGTGAGCTTATGAGTGCAGTGGTCCTGTTGTGTCCAAGTGTTTTGGTCTATTCTTCCCCAGCTTCTGGCTTTTCCAGTCTCTCTGCCCCCTCTTTCAAGATGATTTCTGAGTTCTGTCTGTGGAGAGGGGAATGCTATTAAGTGTCCAGTGTGTTCCTGAGCACCCCATGGTCACATAATGTCTGCACTTTGACCACTTGTGAAAGGTCAACTGCCATCTGTGTCAACTGCACAGAGAACCCCTGATGACGTCTGATAGCTGGGCTTATCTGTGAGCATAGAGATACGGAGTTAGAGGGCAGTTTGTCACTAAGCTCATTTCATAAGACTGGAGTAGTAGGTTTACCTTTTGGCCCTATGAGCTCCCCAAACATGGGGTCTTCACCAGGTTTGCAGCAGCAGGCGTGTGTTTCTGGCTCTCGAACAGGTCTTAAGTCCAATCAGAAAGCATTCTGTTCTCCCATGACTGTCGAACCCATGGGCATGCCTAGCCACGCAAGTCATTATTGTCACTCAGAATGTCACAGCTGGGCTTTTCTTCACCAGGGGCCTGCAGATAGCACCTTCCAGAATTGTGTCAGCTTGCTAGTGGGACGCTTCCGTGTCAGTACCACGTGGTTTTTCAGTGTCCTATACCAGATTTGCAATGGAGGAAGAAATACATCTGTGCCTAATTCACAGAAAACTTACAGGGGGTAACTTCAGGAAAGGGCTTCCAGGAGGTGGGTGGGGGAGAGTAACATGTTCTCTAACTTTGTGGAAATGTTTTTGCTACCTTTTTTTTTAACTGGAAAAAAAAAATAGCTTTAGGTGCTGGGAAGATGGCGTAGTGAGCAAAGTGCTTGATATGGAAGCGTGGTGACCTGAGTTTCGAGCCTCAACACTTAAAAAGAGTGAGGCACAGTGACATACGTCTGTAACCCCACCCCTGAAGGAGTAGAAACAGATCCTTGGGCCTCACTGGTTAGCTAGTCCAGCCTTATCAGTGAGCTCCAAGTTCATCAAAAAGCCCTTTCTCAAATAATAAAGTGAATTAGATTGAGCAGGGCAGCCAGTGTTGACCCCTAGCCACTGCATGTGCATATACAGATACCACTCCTACACAAATTAAAGCCTACCACAGAAAGATAAAAATCACTTCCCTTGGCTTGGGCCAAGGGCTTAACGGTACAGTCATTGAGGCAGACCTCAGCAGAGTTATGAAGGGAGGAATCACTTCCCAGCTGCATCTTTCCACCTGAAGTCACTACGTGACTGTCCCACAGAGTACAACCCACAAGAAAGCCAGGTTGTTTAACCCAGCACACAAAATTTTTGCTTCATAAAAGTAGCGTACACTGCTGACACTTTTATCCTGCTTCACTGGTCTGGGTGGCTAGGGGCTCCAGAAGGATGTTAAGATCCACTGCTGAGCAACTACAATCTGGATAGATGCCGTAGGCATTTGGCTTTCTGCCCTCTTCCCAGGCACGACCTTCCTAGGCCCTTGGATCCTCAGGTTCCTGCTGCTGGGGCCTCATGGGTAACTGTCTCCCTACAGATTTGCATGTTAGGCTCAACAGAATTGGGGGTGCCTGTGGCTAGCAAGCGTTTGGCACCCTGCTTCACAGTGCCCTGGGGAGCCCTACTCTGCTGTGTTGTGCATCTGTGAAGCCATCCCTTGAGAACTGTCCCACTAGGTAGCAGTTGCCAGCTCCAGGTGGGACTTGAAATCATCTCTCACCCGAAGTCGAAATGGCATGGCAGAAACCACTCCAGAGAATACAGGGACCCTGGCCCTTGGGTCCACA